>CM067367.1:34607379-34629879 GCA_034401795.1 Chaetoderma sp. LZ-2023a | reverse complement strand
ATCACCCGAATGGCAATCATCAGACATTAATCTAATGCTGAATAACAAATCTCTGGAATCTTTGGAGAGCATGGTTTCAACCATCGCGAGTTGTAGATATTGACGATCAGCTGTAGAATGTTTTTTTCAGTATTGCGTGGCGCGACCGAGACACGTCAAAATTGATTGGTACCATTGTTTTTCGTGTGCATATGCTTACACGAGCGTAGAGTTTGTTATAGCATCGAGAATTTCATGCAAGTTCTCTTACAGAATTCTCCACGAGTCACTAGGGAAGGTTACGCTTCTGCACGATAGTTTAATCTCAGTTTGACCACTAGGGAAGGTTACGCTTCTGCACGATAGTTTAATCTCAGTTTGACCTGGCGAGGTAAAGTACAAAGTTAGCATGATGTACGGATATTTAGTGCTAAAAGTGACCTTTAATTGAGCTTCTAATTCATATAGGTAATTAATCTGCTCTACTCTAACGGAACACCTAGCCCTAAGCACAGTTTCTTCGAATTCTGGAATCATGGCTGCGAACACTCGAAACGTATTGCCGTACATAAACACCCCACGCTTGGTGGGCTAAACACTACCAACACTAAACTCGTGTATGTCTACTACAAATTCGTCATTACGTTTCATGGTGCATATGTGCACATTGTTACCGAGCACAATGGGCACGTCACAACCCATAAAATATGCTGTATTCATAATTATAATGAACATTGAAGAAACCGTTTAAACAAAATCAAAACGTTGAGGCTTAACAGACCAGATTTCTAAACCACGTTTATACGATTTTGCCAATCGATTAATGCTTGTCACGCGTCATTACGCTAATTACCCTTAAGCTCACCTCATTGGATGCTAAGAGACACATGATTTAATGAGGGGGCGGGGCTTCGTGATTCAATGAGTTCCCAGGAAAAGACGAGTCAAGACATGTAGCCTGTCAATCATATTTACGATATGCAGTAACCCTTGTCCGTCAGCTATATGCTAATTACCCTTAAGCTCACCTCATTGGATGACAGGAGTAACGAGATTTAATGAGGGGGAGGGGCTTATGGTCACTCTCTACATCTAACATCCGATCAGAATGGCGGAGATAGGGCCCATCAAAGGAAAACCGACACAAAAGGCGGCGGAGATCAAAGGAAAAAAGGTGTCAAAATAACAAATGAGAGAACAAAGGAAAGAACAGAAGAAAAAGGTGTGAAAATGGGCCCCAATCGCCCCACCTCTACTGCTGTTGCTGCCCATGGCAGCAACAACGGCCGGTCAAATGAGTTTCAAAGTATTCAACAGAATGCTTATTAAATAGCAAATCCATCAGACATATAATTCGTAAACTTGACGGACATTTAAATGTTCACGACGGAGATAGATACGTTATCCATTGCGCATTTTGATTGCCTACATGTGAGATAATGGACCTTTTTAGTTTTAGCTATGCCCCGCCCATCTCTATCCAGGTTCCACCTATAACACCATGCTCGTGTTGGCAATGGCTTCCCGTCAAATCCATTTCAAATTATTCAAGAGAATACATTTTATGTCGTAAAGAATATACATTTGCAGGGATTTATCGTTGAAAGAGTTAAACGCACGGGGCGCGTGATCAGTAAAAGATTAAGTATCCGAAGTAACGATGGTCATTTCACGTTTTAGCTATGCCCCTCCCATCTCTAGTTAAGCTCCACCCACACCTCGCTCGTGTTGGGATCGATCAATATCTGAACTCTCTGACTATCAATTTTCAGAAAACTATACAGGTAAACTATTGACTATTTTGAAACTAATCTTACTGGGCGCTGTTGCTGCCTATGGCATCAACGGCGCCCAGTCAAATTAGTTTCAAAACATACAATAGCATGTTTATTAAGTAGTACAGACATACAATTCGTACAACGTGTCGGACTATTAAGAGTTAGAGACGGGCCAAATATAATCATTTATGACGTAATGATTATGACGTCAGCCTATACGCCGCTTAGCTGATTATGACGTCATATGATCTCAGATGGTAGATGGATAATCTGGAAAGGTGAATTACCAGGTGCTACGAATGACGTCACACTATCCAGCAGGCAATGGAATAAAAGTGACATGGCGGAATGACTCAAACACGCGCTCCAAGGAATTGGGGTTATTATGTTACAGTTATTTTTCAGTTTCTTTTGCGAGGACGGGGTTGCTGAAATAAAACTCTAAGTTTAAGATATGACATAAGATATCGATGATTTCCCATAGCACATGTGTGAAATAAAAGAATAGGAAAATGAACGAACGAGCGAACGAACGGATGAACGAACGACTTTGGGAGCGTGTATGTGATGGTGTGTGATTGGATGGGTGGGTAAATGGATGAATCATGGATGAATGGATAAATGGATGGATGGATACATAGACGAACGAACGAACAGACACACAGAGGAAGAGACGAATGGAGGAACGAACAAACAAATGAATGAACGAATGAACGAACGAATGAACGAATGGCTGGACAGATGGATGGATGGGTGGATGGACAACTGACTGACCAACCGGCCGACCGACCAACCAACTGACCACGCGACCGATCAACCGATCGACTGATCGACCGTCCGAACGACCGACCGACTGAACGAACGAACGGACGAATGAATGAACGACCGAATGGCCGACCGACTGACATACCGATCGAATGAATGAACCAACGAATGAATGCATAACTCACTGATCAAACACCAGCCTGCACAACTGCCTGACAGACGACCGACTGACTGACAAAATCGCTATCGACTGACTTAATAAAAGAATGAATGAATTAACGAATGAGAGAATGAACAAATCCATGAATGGCTGTACGAATGGATGGATGAAACGAATGAACACCTGAACAAACACACCAATGGATGACGAGGTCATTGGTGTGGGGTTTGAGGTGCGTGCGTGCGTGCGTGCGTGCGTGCGTGCGTGCGTGCGTGCGTGCGCGTGTGCGCGTGCGTGCGTTCCGTGTGTGTGCGTGCGTGTGTGCGCGCGTACGTGCGTGCGTGCGTCCGTGCATGCGTGTGAATGAATAGATTACCTGTGATTTTCAGATCGCACAAGTATATTTTACCCGGTAGTGATCTAGCAAATGGGTGTGTGCGCCGGATAATCATATAGCGACCAACCATCGGCTTCATGCACCGCAGATTGTTGACCCTTGGTCTAGTCAGTGTCTCTCCAGTTGAGAGGCAGATGTCTTCAGACGTGACCGTCATGCTGTTACTCACGTACACCGTCAGGTATCGCATGCGTATTAAACCTGTGCCACAGAAAAATGTAAAGTAAGATCATGTAAAGCTTCTAGATAAGAAGCACCGAAATCCACTAAATAGTGGAGCTCAAAAGTGAGGCGAAAATCAGGGTCGGATTTATGCCTGCTGAGGACGTAAAGCCTTGGCAATGATCTGGGGGCCCTCCAGCGGGAAAATTGGATAATATGTCGTGTTTTCGCTAGAGAATTAATCCGGAATAACGTCACGCACCCGCATGGCGTCATGGCGTTATTCCGGATTAAAGGTGCCTATTCACACTAAATGCTTGAAACAAAATTGTTAAAATCTTATACTTTGAGAAGCTTAAATTGGGTGCTTAGATGTAATAAAACGAATAAATCTTAGCAATTGAGGATTTCCTTGCGTATAAATTAATATAATGTTTTAAGTTGTGAAATTGAATTTTAGGACGTGGACTGGAGAGTTAATCGGGAATAACGCCATACCTCAGTATTGAGCTACGCCTGTTAAGTCTCCAGTGAAAACACGGCCAGAGACATGAGTTCATAATTGAACATCACAACTAAAAAAATTATATTAATTTATACGTAATGAAATAGTCAATTGTTAAGATTTATTTCGTTTTATTACATTGAAGTACATAGCTTAAGCCTGTATAGTATACAATTTTAACAATTTTATTTTCAACGATTTTGGTGCGAATATGCACATTTAAGTTATTAATGAGAACACGGCCTTAGATTCCCTGAGAATACGCTTCCCGATTTTCTGACAGATAAATAGCTTAGAGCACTATGTGGATATATTGGCATAATGCCAATGAAATTGTAACTTACAAAATTGTAACCATGCAAGGTGATGAAATTTTATTTATTTTAAACTTTTTAAAGTTTGAAGACTATTTTAAAATTTTTACCACTGGAATGGAATCTAACAGCTTTATTAGAGTCACGTAGTTACTGTTTTGCTTGCGAGAAAATGTTTTCTAGACGCTGGGGGCATAATTGTAAATACATTTGCCATTCTTGCGGCGGTAGTAATTATTGTAAATTTGAGGAATACCTTTTCTGCGAGGAATGTTTTTGCTGGTTTACGAATTCAGCACGTTATAACAGACATTTAACAGAGGTCTGTGATCGTAGAAAGACATGTCAGAAATGCTATACAATTTTACCAAGTTCGAGTTTGAAAGAGCATAACTGCGGGTTAATTAAATGTGTTCATTGCCATGATTTTGTGGAAAAAACTCATGTTTTATGCAAAATTTCACAGATCAACTTGAGAGTCAGAGATATATTTTTTGGCATGTCGAAACGGACTGGAGTTGAGGTTAATTTCATCGTAGCACATAAAGTATGTTCAATTTGTTTGAGTGAAGATATTCATGTTTAACATGTGGTCCTGAAAAGCGTAAATTAGTTTCTAGCGGCTATAACGCATTTGATAGTTTAATGCATTAACTTTTAGAAATTAGTGAACACTTTGAACGAGTTGCGAAAAAACTACTCAAATTTTCAAACATATTGATCATATTTGTATTGCTCACAATGGTAAAGCATTTGACATGCATTTTATTTTACAGTGGTTGTATAAAAATTCAGAAATTAATCCAGAATCAATAATCATGAATGGTTGTAAAGTAATTTTCTTTTCGGTTAAGGGTATTCAGTTTCTGGATTTGATATCATTCATACCAACGGCCTTACGAAATTTTTCGAAAATGTTTGATATTTCAACATTAAAAGGTTGCTTCCCTTATCTCGCAAACACACCTGAATTTCAATTATATAAAGGTCCGATGTTACTGGCTGAGAAATATGGCATTGAAAATATGACTATGGATGTTAAAGTGGCTTTTGAAAAATGGTATGAAAGTGTTAAAAATAACGAATTTGATTTTCAAAAATCATTATATGAATATTGTGCAGCGGATGTGGATTTATTGCGGAAAGGATGCGCTAAATTTAACTCAATTTTAATTAAAGAGACAGGAATTCCACCCTTCGTGAATTCTATTTCCTTGGCTTCACTGTGTAATAAGGTTTACAGAAAGTTATTTCTGAATGATTTCAAAATCGCTGTTATACCACCTCTAGGTTTCAAACCAGCTCGAAAATTTTCAATACTGGGCTGTAGATGGCTTGAATATGAAGCACATCGTCGTGGGATTATCATTAAACATGGTCAAAATGGTGGTGAGGTCAGAGTTCATGGAACATATGTCGATGGCTTCTGTCACGAGACATCAGAAATAATTGAATTTCATGCCTGCGAGATACATGGATGTGCTAAGTGTTTCCCTATAAGGCGACACTTATTAACAACACCTTTAAATGAAAATTTAACTTATGAGGAAGCGTATTACAAGACGCTATCGAGAAGACGTGAATTAGAAAAAATGGGTTATACTATCCATGAAATTTGGGGTTGCGAGTATGATAAAGATATTAAAGAATTCACCGAGAGCATAAACCTTTTCGCACCTATGAGACCACGTGACGCTTTGTTTGGTGGTCGAACGGGTGATACGAAATTATATCATAAAATTTCCGCTAATGAGAAAATAGCCTATGTAGATATTTGTAGCCTTTGTCCATATGTCTGTAACACTTCTACTTATCCGATAGGGATACCAGAGATTATAACAGAGGATTTTAAATCAACGGATCGAGTAAATGAATACTTTGGTCTAATTAAATGTGAAATTCTACCACTTAGAAACCTTTTCCTTCCATGTCTACCAATGAAATGTAATAGTAAGCTGGTATTTACACTGTGTAGAATATGTGTTGAAAAACAGCAACAAACTCCATGTTGTCACTCTGACTCAGAACGTAGTTTGATTGGTACTTGGTCTAGTGTTGAGGTACAAAAAGCAGTCCAGCTAGGGTATGAAATCATTATTTTCCATGAGATATGGCATTATTCTGAAAAGTCAGACAGTCTTTTTCCCGAATATAAACAGTCAGCTAGTGGTTGCCCAGATGACATCATTACCGAGTCTGATAAAGACCGGTATATTGAGTACTTTAACGTTGAGGGCATATTACTCGAAAAGATGGAAGTTAAGTCTAATCCATCACTCAAAGCCCTGGGAAAACTTATTTTGAACGCATCTTGGGGTTATTTTGCCCTCATAAATTTGGGTAAATGCGAGTACATTACACATCCTAGTGTTCTAAATAGATTATTATTTGACTGTACGCAAAAGATAAAGAATGTTACATTGTGTAGCGAGAATTTATTGCTAGTAGGCCTACAAACTGACTGGTCAGAAGACTATCAAACATAAATCTAATGTCATTCTGGCTAGTTTTGTGACTAGTTATGTGCGATTACTATATTACGAAAACCTTCAAAAAACAGGGAAATAGACCATGTATTACGACTCGGATTCGATCACATATTATCAAGATTCAACTCTCCCAGATATAATTCCTACTACCCATGATAGACTAGGTAAATTTACAAATGAGGTACCGAGAGATTATAAAATTACAGAATATGTATGTAGTAGATCAAGATCATATTCACTGAAATTATCCAATGACATTGAAGAGAAGGTCGTAATCAAAATGAAGGGAATAACACTCCTTTAAAAATAGCCTTATAGGCTTTGATACAATTCGTCAAGCAATAGATAATCACGAATTTAGAGACGGTTATTGGTTATCCGAACTCAATTGCGCGAGGTCCAAATCACAGCATTTTGTCTAAGAAGCTATCTAAAACATTTAAGTTTACTTATGATAAAAGAGTACTCAGAGGGAATTTTGAAACACTTCCATTTGGCTATCTACCTTCTTAACTATCTCGCTGTTACAAGTCACCAGACGATTATTTCAATGGGTAATAACTCTGAACCCGTTAAATATTTTGAAAACAATTTGACTGAAAGTTGTTGCAGGCCTAGTCATTAACAATGTTCGGTCAAATTATTTTCAAAATATTCACTGTGTCCGGAGATATAACCATTGAAATCTGGCATCTGTAAAAACTCAACAGTCGGGTGGTTAACTATTCCTCTACTGAGAAGTGTTTACAATAAATATCTATGACTTGAAGAGTTTTGAAAACATTTTAACTCTGGCTTCATGTTAAATTAGAACATAACAAGTTTCGGTCAAAATGTTTTCAAAATTATCTAATAGTCAGAGTATTCTGGACACTTTTAAGACTTGTCTAGAAAAAACTCCCTCCCCCTGTGTACAACATGAAAATGGTTAATTCATGAGGGTTTTTACTTGAAGGTACTACTGTTTCACTTCTTGTGATGCTAGATTTTTAAAACATCACGCTCTCATTACGATATTCTAACTTACTTTTCTTAACTTTGATGTAATTCAATGTAATCGTCCACAATGTTTGAAACTGTATATACTGTACCGAATTAATAAAGCGAATTTCACTTTGCTTACAGAGAATATTAATATGAAAATGTACGGTTCTCGTTCAGTTTTTCCCTCACCAACCCCTTGCTTCAAGCTGGAACATATGTATTTCACTCCCCGTTTAAGGTCAACACCCTTTTCAGCTAAAGAGTCTTTGATAATTTAAAGTTTATTAAAGTTTAGCTGAAAATCTCTATTAGGAGAGGGAGAAATTTCTAGTGTGATAATAGTGATTTTCAGTATTTCGGCTTTAATAAACTTTTCATTATCGCAACGGATCTGGTAATTGTAGTATTATAGACAGCCAGTAGTAATAATAGAGTTATATCAGTTACTCTGGCTTTCTGCTCTATCATCTATTACTCCCACCACATCCCAGTCAACTCGACCGTTTTTTAACTGTCTCATTGCTACAAACCAACAGACGATTATTTCAATGGGTAATAACTCTGGATCCGCTGAATATTTTGAAAAAAATCCGGTTGAAAGTTGCTGCGGGCTTAGCCACTGACAACTCTCAGTCAAATTATTTTCAAAATATTAAGCACGCCCGGAGATATATCTATTGGAATATGTCATCTGTAAAAACTCAACACTTGAATGGTTACTAGACAAGAGAAGCTGCTGTATAGCAGAAATAGGCTAGTTATCACTCTCACTCTGTAACCTAGCACATTATATTAACCGGCTATGGGGATTACATACATGGGAGAGAACTTTGTTATGATATATATAGGTGGGCGGAATTATCTTCCTTATGTTGAAATGTATTGAAAAGTCGGAAAACGGATTCATATTATTACAAGAATAATTACTTTTTATTGAAGAGATTTTTTTAACATTCTGTTACAATTCCATCATTGAGCTCAGTATTTTTTAACATCTTTAATATGTTTTTAAATGAAACACCTCTCGAACGGTGTATAATATAAAATATGCAGAATTCACCACACTTTGTTGAGAATATGTCCTGGACAATCCCATCATTATAAAGACAATTCTTATGTACAGTGGCCGTGACAAGTTCTCTCCAATGTGGTCGCCCGAATGAGTTGAAGAAATCTTTTGTAACTTTTCGCGATCTCTCCCGTAAGAACATAAAAACCCAATGCTCACCAGAGTGTGAATGTTTTTCTGTATTAATGATTAAGAAACTGGGTCTTTTAACCCTTTTCGGAATTCTGTCCTTAGCATACACTCCATGGAGCTGTTTTTGGAGCTTTGTCTTTAGCTAGTAAAAAACGTAAATCTGATGTGTACAGCATCTTTCTTCAATTAATAATCAATTGTTACATTTCTTGCATAATCTATTTCAATCAGATTATCATATTCAGCATATAAAATTACATTCATAGTCTCAGGTAATGCTGTTTTAAAGTTGAACTGTAGACGTAGATTCCCTTGCTTTGTTGGATATGTATGTTCTCCAGCTGTTAAGTCAGCTGTGAAATCTTGACCGAAGAAACAATAACCCTTCGCATATTCTTCAATATTAATCAGTGGGCCACTATCACTGAATAACGATCCAGTGCCATCAAATAATGTTAGGTATGATCTTATATAATTTCCTGCGCTGAAGTCAGGGGTTAACGCCTCTGATGAAACTTGATTACCATTTAAATAACAAGCAAAGTATGAAATGTCATTATGATTGAAGGCATATGGGTTTTTTAAATAGTCATCATTATAGGCAGCATTACTAACGATTCCAACAAGACAACGATTAGGTAGAGGTCCAATTAGTGTATTATCAGCATTAAAAGATAATGATGCTGCAGGAATTGTGAAACTTTTCACTACAACCCTTTTAATTGGATATTTTGCCGGTGTCCTCAATAATACTTCGGCATGCACAGTTAGCAACTCAGGTGTTGGTCTCACTTTTCTAACACAGAATGTGGCGTCATCAATCACCACTTTAAACTCCTTATCCCCAGCTTTCATGAGAACAAACTCATCACTACTTCTTTGTGGTCTGAGTCTTATCGAGACCCCATTAGGTATATAACGATCTTGCATAAAGATATCAGAGTGTATCCTCCCTCCTAATTCAATTGTTTTACTATTAGCGCATCATTCTTTCCATTCTGTAAAACCGAAATTTGCTTCTGTCAGAGAATCATGCTGACCTGCCGTATCTTTTGCCCATAAAGCTGCAGATAATTGAGAATATAATGCATCAGACGAGTATGAGAAAATTGTCTGAATAAAAGCTCTGTATGGATAGGTATCATGTGCATCCGATATACGCTGGCCATTTAAAAAGACATCTACTTGTGAAAATAATGAATGAAGTAGTAAATTCACAGGGACAACCTGATCCCACTCAACAACATCACAATCACGCCCTTCCTCAACTTTCCGTACTCTAACATTTACAGTAAGGTAACTCTGAGATAAATCTAAATAATCTTGTCCATTCCCTGAGATAAAAAACTCTAATGGGGCTGAGTTGGAGTTTGAAATGGTATTCACTGGCTGGTAAAGCTGCCATGAGCCCTCTTCCATAGTAGCTAAAACAGGTTTAACAGTAAACAAGTCCAGTTCTGATTTTGTGCAAAGACAAGCTCTAGAATCCATTATGAGAAAATATCCGCTGCCCCTGTTACTGTATTCCTTCTTACTCTTTTAGCACGTCCGTGTTTATTTGATCTTTTCAGCGGTTTGATGCTCTGTCTTCAAGACTTTGTCTTTTTAACCACTCTTCTGACACCTAGTCGATCACGTAGCCCTGTAATTGTTTCAGGAATTAAGGCTTTTCCAGCTGATACTGCTCTTGACTTAGCAGAAGATTTAAAATCGTTTCTTGCTAATACATCACTGGCTAAACCAACACCTGCCGATAACGTTTGTTTACATATACTTCTTCCCACCTTTCCTAACAGTGGTATAGCGGAGCGCATTAAACTCCCAAAAATGACCTCTTTGATGATGACCACCCACGAAAACAAGTATCCCTCGTCCGGCCTGGGTTACGTAATAGTTACCCAACGCCATTTTATCAAGTGTATATATGGGTCTCATTCTATCTGCTGTTTTTCTGATGTTATCGATTCAACGGTTAAAGTAAAACTAACTTTTAATTTTTCTAAAATGAAGTTTTATGACTGATTTGCCACTCTTAAATGGAATAAGCTTCCTATATGAATTGGTTAGCTTGATTTTAATAGTGTCGATTGATGTTTTGGCAACAGGAAGATAATGTACATTTACAAACTCGCGCTCTATTAAAGCAGATTTCTTCACTAGTGGTAAGACCTGTAATAGGGGTGCTATGGTATCACCAATAATGTTTGGTTGAACGATGTCGGAATAAACAAAAAGTAATGCTCTAGTAGTTGATTCCCCAGAATAACCAAAAAACGTCCACCGTTTTGTACCATTCATTGTTTTTGTCTTGAATCCAAACAGCTGAGCTAATTGGGGATCAATTGGGGATCAAACTTAACTGAATATCCAGGTTCAATCATTAAAGAAATTCTAAAACCTTTATCTTCATTATACATGAACTGAATGCTTTCAACAAATTCAGTAAGCTGTACTTTCACATCACGCTTAAGTTGATTAACAAGTTCTTTAATTGCGTAGAACCCTTTTCACACTGTGAGAAATCTCCCTTTTTTGTTAGCTGGTGAAGTAAATTTCACGTGAGCATCCTTTTCAATGGTTAACCATGATCTTGGGTACTGAATTCCAACTAAACCCACCTCACGTGAACCTGATAAATCCAAGTTCATAGGGAGTTTTGTAGTAAACCTGGCAACTGAGTTGGCAGGAAAGTAATTCATAGATGATTTACTTGGTAGTGTAATGTAGAAGTGGTTACTTCAAACGGGTGTTGTAGCTGCTGTAGCTGAAACTCTTTTAATGGCTTTGATAGTAGGTGCAGGTAAAATATATCCCAGACACTCTGAACATAGCGAGATCCAAATCCCTTTATCCTCATTATGTAAACTGAGGTTTAATATAAATGTAATGATGACAATGTAAATTAGCCCCACCTGTGCTATATACATAATCTCTTCCCTTTGTACTTTCTCACCACATATATTCCAGAGTCTAGTGTCTCTTACAGACTGATTCTCATCCATTTTTTTTTACTTTGTATTATGAAATTCAGTCACCCATGAGTTAAACTTCTTAGGGAATCCCAACCAGTTGACAAAATATTGTTTCTTCCCTTTCTCTCGTTTAGTTTTAATAATCCTTTCTATCATGTATAGAGGGTTCTCACCAGAAGAATGCAGGACTCGGTAAGTGCTCCGATTAAGAATGGACCTGAGGAAGCTGAAGAGTTTAGCTGAGGACATTACACAGTGGTCAAAGGTGAAGAAGGAGGGATTGCAGATGTAGGATGTTTCTACTACTACAGTCGCAGAATACAGTAATCATGCACACATTCTGTTGAATATTTTGAAACTAATTTGACTGGGCGCTGTTGTCGTCATAGGCAGCAACAGAACCCAGTGAAACTAGTTTCAAAATATTCAACAGCTTACACTTATCGTATTCTGAAAATTGAGATTCAGGGAATGCAGGGATCGATCGATCCCAACACGGGAAAAACGTGGGTGGAGCTTGGCTAGAGATGGGCGTGGCATAACTAAAACTGGATTCCTCCTTACCGTTGTTTAATTCAAAGTGATAGATTTCATGAGGGCTCCCGAGATCGACAGCCCACTGAGGTTCCCTGTCCTGAGGATCGGTGGCGCTGCATGTATCGGGAGCACCGTGATCCACTGCGTACTCTGGATAATTTTCATTCATACTGCTCTGAGAGGTGTTTTTTCTGTTCGCTATGTCATCTATGTAGAAAGAAAAACAACGAGAGAGATTCTGTCTTAATGGTGAAAATAGAGGATCTCACACGAGTTAAGATTTTGTATCCAATTTATCACACGAGTTTAGTAAGATCCCATTTGTAACTAGATGATATAAATCAAATAACACCCCCAACCCGCAATAGCAGCCTTATTAGCGGGATGACATAATCACACTGGTTTGCATAGCTGCACTGACAAAAGAGGATACGGATTATGAATAAAACTATTACTAAAAGGGAATGGGTCTTCCCATGTAATTTTGACAAGATCCTCCAAACAAAAGTAAAGTTATCGAACAACAGCCCAAAATTTGCACAGACGGATGGACACATGGTGAGAAAGACGAATGTACGGAAGGATGGACAGACCGACCGACAAAATAACGTGCCTTTCTCTACTACCATACCCAACGTCCCCACGAACTTTCGTCAAAATACTTAAAACTATAGTTGCCCAAAACAAAACTTAAAAGTTTGCGCAGACGGATGGACACAAACACAGAGAGACAGATGGACGGACGGACAGATGGATGGAGGGACTAACTGGCCCACAAAATAACATGTAGTTCCCTACTACGCTAGCCAACCTTTCCGCGAAGTTTCATCACGATACGCCAAGAAAAAGCAAAGTTAAGTTATAAAAAGAAAACCATGTGTGATGGACGCATAGACGGAAGGACGCATCATGCACGGATTGCCAGAAGGATGGATGGAAGCAAAAACATAATCACCCCACTTTTTTTTTAAACTGTGACATAACGAGTTTTAGCGGGTTCCAAATAAGATCTTGGTAGCTGAGTGCGATAAATTTGATAAGAAAATTCTACTTATCACATTGCCGAGCCAATCATTCCAGTGATAAAATTTCAAAAAATAGCCTCCTCTTAGGCTGCGAATGGATACAGATTATGCACAAATTTGAATTTTCTTGACGTTATAATGTTCAAACAACCCTCAGTTACAGGACAACTGACAGACTTTTTTGTAATGGTATTTTAGTTCCTTTTTCTAGGTGCAATACTTCAAAAGAAAATCAAATTTGAACCCATAAAAATGTATATAAAGTGTAACCCTGTGAGACATATCAACCAGGTAGCAGAAGGAAACATAGCAATCTTTCACTCCTCACTGCCTCTCTCCACCCAGGAGTTTAAATGTGTGCCTGTGTAAAACTGGGGACGTTACCAATAATAGACTGAAACAAAAGCAGCCTAGCTATTGTGTGAATGGGACCTGGAATCAGGGACTCGATAGATCCCAATCAAACCAATAACTTCTTCAGTGCTATAGTACGTTAGTTCAACTCGAAAGATCAAAAGAACGGCCGTGAGTCGTGCCGTGTCAGTGAGTCGAACCGTTCCCGCGCTAGTTAGGACTTAGTCATTTTTGCGTGGCCGCATATATTCGGGTTGTGTCTCGATTTGCGTATACGGGCGGCCATTTTGCGCAAAGGATTGTGGTCTCCAACAGCTAACTAGAGAGATAGATAGAGAGTGCCTCTATTTTTAGTTGGAACCATAGATTTAGGATATATATTGGCTTGATCACTCTCATACGCATGCGCTCACTATGGGGGAATGGGATAGTTGTCTCGACCGCTGGATCTTCACTTTCTGACTGACATCTGGCGCAGACGATCAGATATGTATATAGCCTCCGAAACTCAAATAAATTATTTTTTTTGTTAATTGGAATAGAAATTCTGCTTAAATATCATGCAAAATACGGAACTACAAATCTACGCTAAAAATAAATAGGGGAAATACGGTAATACTGAGAGGCCAGAATGACAGAAATACGTTAAACCTAACGCATGCATCGCTGAAATTACAAACATTTATCTACATATGATAACTATATGATAACGTGTATTCATTTTGGAAACTGCTGCCTTAAACCGTTACTGCACATATGCAGACAATTTTCAGCATTATTGTTTATATAATCTACACAAATCTTTCTTGTACTGACCGTGAAACAACTAGGCCTAGCCTTTGAAAGCAGAAAGATAATGGTTAGAGGTTTTTTTTTTATCTCCCAGACACCGTTTGGTTTAGAAGACTTCAAAAATAAATTAACACGTTTTCAAAGCAAGGTAGAATTTCTGTTTTACTTTGCAAATATAGTGCCTTATTTACATGTATGAGCTGTACTGTAAGACCGCGTACTCGATGGCATAGAACAGCTAAAGAATAAATTAACATGTTTGCAAAACAAGACAGAATTTCTGTTTATGTTTTGTAAGTATTATTAACTTATTTATGAGCTGTATAACGTAGCCTAAGCAGTCCAATCACGTGTAATAAGTGAGCACATATTTTAGCAAGAGCGGTCAGATATTGTAGAGCCTTGCCGTTATTATCAATTAGTTCCACCCCCTCCACCCCCACGCCACCATCCCATCCCCAGTAGGGTGACGTCACAGTCAAAATACGTAATGACTGGCGTAGCTATGTTCAACAGAAACATTGAAAAGTCCTTCAGCTGTACGAATTGAAGAGCTTTACTATTTAATAAGCAGCAGCACCCAGTCAAATTAGTCTCCATAGTATTCAAAAGCTCACCCCCCATAGTTACCGTGAAAATGGGATTCTGGGAAGTCAAAGTATGTATATAAATCATGACGACAACGACGGATGTTCGTGTAAGCCTATCATCTCTTTCCGTGGCCGCTCAGCGCTAAGCATTCACTTGGCTGTGTCTAGAATGGACCATTCCATATTATCCATCCATCACATGAAGTCATAATCAACTACGTGACATGTAGAATGACATCATCATCAATGACGTCATCATGACGTCATGAATGACTTAGACAAGTACTTCACGGACGCATAATGGACCTTTCCAGTTTCAGCTAGCTAAGCTAGCTAAGCTCCACATCTAGCTAAGCTCCACCCACACCTCGCTCGTGTTGTGATCGATCGATCCCTGAAATACCTGACTATCAATTTCCAGAAAACTATATAGGTAAGCTGCGCCCATAGTCAAATTAGTTTCAAAATATTAAACAGCATGTTTATTAAATAGCAGACATACAATTCTTACAACGTGTTGGACGACTAAGAGTTAAAGACGGGCCAAATAGAATCATCTATGATGTAATGATTACGATGTCAGCATGCACGTCACTTAGTTGGCTATGATGTCATATGGCGTCATATAATCGAAGGATACAATTGGAAAGGTCCATTGAAGACGGACTAAGAGCTGTTGTAAGAATTGCATGTCTACAATTTAATACATATTCAGTTGAATATTTCGAAACTAATTTGACTGGGGGCTGTTGCTGCCATAGACAGCAACAAGACCCAGTCAAATTAGTTACAAAATATTCAACGCCTTACCTGTATAGATTTTAGGAAATTGATAGTCAGGGCATTCGCGGGGATCGATCGATCCCAACACTGCGAAGTGTGGGTGGAGCTTAGCTAGAGGTGAGCGGGGCATAGCTAAGACTGGAAAGGTCCATTGCCGGTGCTGCCATTTTTCACTAGGGATTGTGGTCATTCATGTTCTCGCCAGATCTCCTAACACTAACGAGAGCGATATATATCGCATATATATGCAGGATGATGATTCGATCCCTGACCGGGGAAATGGTGATCAACAAAGTAAACTAACGGGTGCACTCCGTAGGGGAAGTTAGCACAAAAATTGAAGTCATCGCGTTGCCAGTGTGTTAAAAAACTAAGGAAGCAAACAATCTTTATTGACAGATCCAACATGTGGCCATACAGACAATATTCAACATTCTGTTGAATATGTTGATACTAATTTGACTGGCCATTGTACGAATTGTATGGCCTTAGTATTTAACCAACATTTTGTTGAAAATTTGAAACTAGGCATTTCCTGGGCATTGTATGTTTTTTTACCATTATCAATTGCGTCCTATAAAAGCTTCATAGGCGTCATAGTCAAAATGCTTAGTGAATGACGTCTCTAGCTCCATCGTGAATATAGAATAGTCCATCAAGTGTACAAATTTTGTCTTTACTTTTTAATCAACATTCTGTTGAATATTTTGAAATTAATTTGGCCAGGCCCTTTGACCGAGCACTGTTACGACCATAGGCAGCAAAAGTACCCAGTCAAATTAGTTTCGGGATATTCAACACCTTACCTGTATAGTTACCTTGAAATTGGGATTCTGGGAAGTCGTGAATCAAAGTATATAAATTGATTCCAACACGCGGAAGGAACGGACAGAGCTTAGCTAGAAATGGACCCCATCTATAAGTGACCACATATTTTAGCAAGAGCATTCAGATAGTTAGCATTGCCCTGCCAGACGCATGTAGATCCAATCGCAATGGACCGATTCTCTTATGGAAAGAAGGTATAAATTATCCAACCTGTCACACAAGTGTTGACGTCATAATCAATTATGTCACATGTAGGCTGACTTCACAGTCAAAATACGTAATGAATGACGTAGCTATGGCTATCAGGAACGTTGAAAAGTCTGTAAGCTGTGCGAATTGTATGTCTTTATTATTTAATAAACATTCTGTTGAATATTTTGAAACTAATTTAACTGTGCTGCTGCTATAAGCACCGACAGCATTTAGTCAAATTAGTTTTAAAATATTCATAGGCCTATCATCATCTCTTATTGTATTTTAACCGCCTCATGGCATAGCTGGTCAAACCGTCCCCTACAGTGATCTGGAGCCATGTCAAATTGCATGCATGAGGAGACAGGTCTTGATAATGTACCACTGGAATGACTCTCGAGACAGTCATTCCAGATTCCAGTGGTAAATCCGCAAAAAACATTCTTATCTTCGCCTGCAAATGGACATTCAATATCTAAATATTTTAACATTCTTCACCAAGTTTAGAAAGTAAAGGTTTAGTATATTATGACGACAATACCAGGTACTGTGTCTGTTTCATTTCCTTTATGTATTATAGCATAACACACTGGGCTGAACATTCGAGATAGTGTATAAATTTGAGCCAATTCACGCTCTTCACTGCCCTATTGTCTATAGGTTATGCTCGGCCCCGATTTTCACACACATAAACTTGAGTTTAAAAAGTATAATTTAGCCTAAATTACTTTCAGCTGTAAACAATATGATATCATATCATTGCTAGCTATAGTCATAATTAAAACAAATTCTATAATGATATAATTCCATAGTCTGCAATTCCATACCGAAAATTGGCTTAAATCTGGGCAGATCAGTGATTTTCAGTACCATACTGTCTGCAATAAGTTTGGCCCATATTCGGTTCGAAATTCGTACATATGGTCAGATCGGTATATGAATACGCTAATGAAGTATCAAGCTTTAAAATGTCTACCATGAAGTAATTTCGTAGCACACAATTCCATGGGAAAAATTTGCACAAGTTTTGGCAAATCCATTGTTTTCGGTAGCCTACTGTCTATAATAAGTTTGGCCCCAAAATTCCAGGTAGATATATAAATACGCTAATATAATATCGCTTAAAAATTCCACCTTAAAGTAATTTTATAATATACAACTTAGTAGCGACTAAAAGTTGTCAGATG
Organism: Chaetoderma sp. LZ-2023a; assembly: GCA_034401795.1. NCBI lineage: Eukaryota > Metazoa > Mollusca > Caudofoveata > Chaetodermatida > Chaetodermatidae > Chaetoderma > Chaetoderma sp. LZ-2023a. The sequence continues at coordinate 34,611,885 of CM067367.1, read as the reverse complement.
CCAATAATTTACGTACCGATATCTATGTACTCTGTTTGTGACCAGTTTTCGACCATCTAGCCATGCAGAACTCAATATGCATTATTATGTACTAGTGCTGTACGAGATATTGCACGATTCTACCATCAAATAATATCATAATTACCAAGTATGTCCATGTAGTTACTTATTCACAATATGTCCACATTCAAAGATAGTTGGTTCACATTAGCCACAATCGGATAGATGTCAATAGGTCCTGGCATATTGCTTGTAATAGGTTTGGCTCCAGAATTTCACTGATATGTTGACCATTTGCGTAAATTCTGGGTTTTTTTGTTTGATAATTCAGATTCTATCTGGAGCTAAATTATAGGATATATAGAAAGATTTTCACATTATTGCAAGAAATATTTAATGATAGAATTGTGCAATATCAAGTGAGTTCTAGATGGTATTATGTTGGAAAGCCTGGTTACAAACCGAGTACAGAGATTCTGATACTGAATATATAATACATTATTAGTATTGGAAAACTGCAAGTTGCGAATAAATTGCGTATTTCGAAATTACTTCATAGTAGAATTATTTTAACTCTATACTTTGCTAGCGCATTCATATATATATATATACCTCAAACTGGACTTTTACATAACTGAACACGTGTGCTGTTTCCCGCCACGCACGGACATCAAGCGGCGTGAAGTCATGCATGCATGTGCATTTTGTACTTGGAATCATGTCAGCTAACGCGGGGACAAAAAGTATGGCAGCCTATGTGGTACCATCATGTTTCTACGTTCTATTGTTTTTGCTGGTGCTTAACTTTTGCACAGGTGTATAGTAATCATACAAACATTCTGTTGAATATTTTGAAACTAATTTGACATGATGCTGTTGCTGCCATAGGCAGCAACAGCATCAAATCAAATTAATTTCAAAATATTTAACAGCTTACCTGTACGGTTTTCTGGAAATTGATAATTACTGAGTTCATGGATCGATCGATCCCAACACAAGCGAGGTGTGGGTGGAGTTTAGTTAGAGATGGGCGGGGCATAGCTAAAACAGGAACGGTCCATTCCTTCATGCACCATGCTGACGATGTTCTGAGTGATTTCCTTGACCCATTACATGTGCTTTCATATTCTGGCATATTGATATCCTCTGTGGATGACAATATCAGCCATAAAAAAGAAATGTCTATTCTCTTCCAAATTCTGATGTAGAGATCGGACCATCTAGGCTTGCTGTGACCTTCTGAAAATACTGCACTCATATAGCAAGCTGGATGATTGCATGTGGAAAAGACAATATTCGGAAGCCCGGATGCACATTTTTTCACTGATATAGTGACGTTCCATTCACGCGTACAGTGACGTGGATACGGATACGAACAGGGACAAGGAGCACAGATCACGTCCTAAATGGATGCATAAATAAACAATAAGCGCAATTTGCACGGTTACGGTTACATACAACTTATACGGATAAGGACAGAAAAAACGCGCAGGTTTAGAAAATTTGAAAATAAAAAAAGGTGAACGGTTTCCCCTTGCCTTACACCAATAATACAGATAATCAAATTTGTGTTTGTACTGTTATGAATGAATGAATGAATGAATTTATTTCCATTTTGGGATGGTTGCCCTTGCAGTGTTATAACCAGTATTATCAATTGTGATAAACTAATGATTTTATATATAGTTATACATATCGTATGTAATTTAAAAATATGTTCGCGATATACCACTCATAAGAATCTTAGTTCATAGATCAACGCGTCAAACTTTAGCACACGCCTGCTTGAAGTCAACAAAACAACAATATTGCTTTTTCTTTCGTGCAAATATTATTTCCTGGATAATGTAGAGGGAGAGAATATTGTCTAAGGTAGATCTAGTTTTCCTAAATCCAGTTTATGTTTCAGAAATAGTGTCGCTCTTTTCTGTACATTTCTTTAGTCTTTCATTAAAAATAGAAGTGAACAATTTCCCCCCAAACAACTTAATATATAAGATGACGGTAATTCGTTGGGGCTAGTGAATCTCCTTATTAATTTTTATAGATAGGTATAATTTTTCCCAATAGCCGGTCAGTCGGTACAAGCTCTGCATCAAAGACTTCATTAAATAGCATTTACTCTATAGGTAGCATGAGATCAACGGTGCTTTTAATATATTCATTGTAAATATTGTCATCCCCTACTGCCTTCCCATTTGTCAGTTTTGTTATTTTCATTCTCTTATTTCTTCACCTGTAATATACCTTTCTACTTTATCCACCCATCGTATGACGTCATAATCAACTACGTGTAGAATGACATCATAATGAATGACGTCATTACGACGTAGATAAGTACGTCACGGACGCATATTGAAACTAATTTGACATAGGCAGCAACAGCACTCAGTCAAATTAGTTACAAAACATTCAACAGCTTACCTGTATAGTTTTCAGGAAATTAATAGTTAGGGAATTCGGGGATCGATAGAACCCAACACGGCGAGGTGTGGGTGGAGCTTAGCTAGAGGTGGGCGGGGCAAAGCTAGAAATGGAAAGGTGTATTGGTACGTCCAGTCAGTCAGCGCACTCAGTTATATTAGTGATTTAAATATCAGTTAAATCCATTGATATCGTATATATTGGCTAGATCACTCATGGGCATCCCCTCACTATGGCGCTGGTTGTCGCGACCGCCGATGACTTGAGCTCAGTAAATCGCCAGTGCGCCTGTCCGGGTATTTTCAGATTTTGACACGTCGACGCAAGCTGTCAGTAACAACTGTTCAGCTGATGTTTTTCATTTTGGCAACTTGTCAACAACTATCAGTAGATGTGAAGTTTCTCAGTACTCTTCTACTTCTTCTGGCTACTTGCCCGCTCCAAACACAACGGTCTACAAAACCGTGACGCCATACATAATGTTGTATCTCTACACTTTTTCAGTAATCAGAATAGAGACCGAGCAAAAATGTTTCTGAACGTTCATGGATGATAGGTATTCTATAGTTATCCTCCATGTAATGTTGTCGTGCCCTCTCTACAGTAGCATAATAGCTACTAATTCGCAAGCAGAAGAGAACACACATTACCTGAATTTATATACTTTTATAGTAAATACAATTTGGTAGGAGGTATTAATCTGACAATGTATTCGACTAGGAAATGGAATTTGCAACAAAATATGATTCTGTTAATAATATGATATTCTCTTATAAACGAGATCCGCGAGAAAATACTTCCCTCTGAAATGCCCATGAGTGATCTAGCCAATATATACGATATCTATGGTTAAACCTGTATCAGGTTCCCCTGCATTTACGTTTATAAAGTGGTAAAATACGGTTTCCAATTCTAATTTGGTGTTATTATCCTCCCTATATAGTCTTTTTTATTGAACAATTTCCAGAAGGCCTTATTTTTGTTGAATATTTTGAAACTAATTTGACTGGGCGTTGTTGCTGCCATAGGCAGCAACAGCGTCCAGTCAAATTAGTTTCAAAATATTCATCAACTATATAGTTTTCTGTAAATTGATAGTCAATGATTCAGGGATCGATCGATCCCAACGGGCAATGTGTGGGCGGAGCTTAGCTAGGGATAGGCTGGGCATAGCTAAACCTGGATTGCTTCATTGCCTTTGTACACTTAACGTAAATCTGCATGCAACTGATAACGTGTATTTTGTGCACACATATGTTCTTATTATGCATGTATAGGTTTTTCTGGCAAATCTCTGCGTAGGTTGTGTTTATTTATTTCTGTTTTATTAAGGTTATATCGCATTTTAGTTTTGTGGTATTCTCTCCTTTTTTCATTACACTTTTTGCTAAACCATGGTTGGGAAATTTTCTTGCGTTTACCGTGATAACGATTTTTCTGTCCAAATGAATTCTCTGCACCTTCAAGGAAGACCTCTTCTATCATACACATTGACTTATTTATGCTACTTTGAACATCGCCATTTTGAATTTCTGATATACTATTTTTGATATCCTGGAACGTACCTCGGATTAGTCTCGCCATCTAATTATTATTTTTATTATTATTATTATTATTATAATTATCATCATCATCATCATCATCAACATCATCATCATCATCGTCGTCGTCGTCATCGTCGTCGTCGTCGTCGTCGTCATCGTCGTTGTCGTTGATGTATTTTCGTACTCCTAAATGAGGGCCACAATGTATATCGGATATTATAGGGTCAAAATTGTAAAGTTCAAATTGCTTTGCTACTTATATAAATTTCCAATTCCTTATAGAACAATCGATTAAAGCTTTTATTTGTTGACGTCACAATGCTTCTGAGTTGATCTTTTCCCACCCTCCCGTATATTTAATTCACATTTCCAGAGTAGCCATCTATCAATCTGACGTCATAATCAGTTAAGCGGTGTGTAGGATGACGCCATAATCATCACATCATAAATCATTAATATGGCCCATCTTTAACTCATAATAGTCCGACACGTTGTAAAAATTGTATGTCTCTACTGTTTAATAAACATGTGGTTGAAT
>CM067367.1:34457379-34604879 GCA_034401795.1 Chaetoderma sp. LZ-2023a | reverse complement strand
GGAAATGGATAGTCAGGGAGGTCAGAGATCGACCAATTCCAACACGGAAGAGGTGTGGGTGAAGCTTAGATAGAGATGGGCGGGGCATAGCTAAAACTGGAAAGGTCCATTATCGTGCAAACTCAACCCTACGTTGCTGAATAAAAGGCCTAAGTTAAGCTGGCAGATGTCCTATGATAGCAACTACCTAAAACAATAAAGACTTTCAATATGGACACTGATTTACAGTTCAAACGCCCCCTACAGAATAATCTAAACGCATATACATGAACGTGTTCAGCTACACAGGTGAATTATTGATTAACCGTCTGTCTGTTCAGATTTTGCAGACGACATATTCCAAAGGTTATATCTTTGGACTTGCTAAATATTTTGAAAACAATTTGACTAAAGATTGTTGATGGCCCCATGTTTGACTCTTTCCCTCTCTCTCCAACCAGTTCTCTCCTCTGTATCCACCCCATTCACCTCTCTCTCTCTCTCTCTCTCTCTCTCTCTCTCTCTCTCTCTCTCTCTCTCTACGTTGCCATCTGTCTCCTTCCCAATATCCTCCATCATCCCACTCCTCCTATCTTCCTCCCTCACTTCCATCTCTCCCTACCTCCCTCAACCCCCCCTCCTCTCTCATTTCCTCTCTTCCTCCCCCACCTTCTCAACGACTTTTCTCACTCGCGCCGCCCATCTCTTATCTCGCCCATTCTCTCCTCATCACCCCCACCCCACCCCATTTTCTCCTGATGATTTCTCTGAATTTTGTTAATTTCTCTGAATCTTTATCCGTTAATATGAATGTACAAAATAAATCTAACCCACACACAATTCATCTTACAACCGCAATAATTACACCGGCCGCAGGCGGCGTGAGTAATAATGCCACCTTGGGACGATTGTAAGGATGATTGCGATGACGCACGGCGTAATAAAACACTACACGTTAACCACAGCCCCCTCCGAGTAGCTCGATTACAACGCATCTACAAAGGTTAATTGTTGTATATTTGAAAAATTAATTGGATGGCAAGCTGCTAGTACTGTCATATAACAGAAATTTTTGTTGTTGTCGTGGTAATTTCCGACACTTGTAGGCCCTATATGACAGGTACTGGGTTGAAAGCTTTACTGTAATAAACTAGATCTTTCCAGTTTATCCATCCATCAATCATATGACGTCAGCATCAACTACGTGACGTGTCTACAGGATGACGTCATATTCAATGACGCCATGAATGAAGATAAACGCTTTAGGAACGCATAATTGGTGACGGACTAAGCGTTGTTGCACGACTTGTATGCTTTTACTAAATAATAAACATAGGCTGCAACAGCACCCAGTCAAAATAGTTTCAAAATATTCAACAGCTTACCTGTATAGTCTTCAGGGAATTGATAGTCAGGGAGTTCAGGGATCGATCGATCCCAACACGAGTGAGGTACGTGGATGGAGCTTAGCTAGAGATACAAAGGTCCATTAAGTGCATAAGCAGATGATATTAATTTTTATATTCATAAATTCATAACCGAATGGTCAAGACTTGATGAGAAAATTAACATTTTTCCTTATTGAATATTCGGTTATCAAGCCAGTCATTTCATTGGTAAAAAATTTCCAAAATAGTCTTCTCTTGGCCTGCAAACGGAGCCTCCTCAAGACGACTGCAAAGGTCGGTTTTGACCTCATTTTCAAGCCACCAGACATTAATTTTAACGACCAAAAATTCTTGACTTGCTGAATATTTTAAAAACATTTTGCCTGAAAGTTGTTGGTGGCTAAGCCACTTTCAGTCAAATTGTTTTCAAAATATTGAGCAATTCCAGAGATATAACACCTATAATATGTCATCTGTAAAAACTCTGCTATCCAATTGTTAAAGATCCTTGAAAATGGATGAATAAAGTCAATAAACTTGCTTGAATTTACAACTTTCTTAGAATTGTCAATCCTGAATTATAGTTAAAAATCATATGGAACATTATAAAAAAATCCCCCAATTTAATTGAAAATCGTAGAGTCCGATTGTTTTCAAAATAGTTACCAGGTATATATATTTTTATCTTCACTCATTCGAAACGACGTTCAACGAAATTCAAAATGTAAAGCCATACTTACAGTATTTTTAACTGTACTGTACTTAAAATATATATTTGCACAAATAGCCACAAAACACACTTATACGGTTATATCGAAGTTAAACAGTGACAATACACATTCCACATTTTACTTTATACAAATCACAACAGCATCCTTAAGATCTTAAGATCGTATTATTGTTTCGAAAATATCAGATATAGAAGATCTGCTCATCTCTAGTCGTGTCTTGGTATAAAATGAAAATACACCATTTCTACGGAATAACGTCACCATCTTACGTGCTTGTTCAACAGAGCGTGACGGCAATCCCCCATATATCCCCCTCTTAGATCCGGCTAGGCCGTTAACTACACAACTATACCCGATTCGCCAAATTGCATGTTTCATTTCACAAGGAAAATGTGTTCACCGACACGCATCACTGATTCCGCGAAGTTACGGTATATTTTCGCACATCCCTCAAGGTAAGTACATCTCTATAACCATGGCAACTGACAGGTATTAATCGTGCCTCTGACACATAGGGGATTTGAAAAGGAAAAATGTTATTGAAACAGTACAGCGTAAATGTTTTAAATCTGTATTAAATATTGAAAACAGCACAGCAAACGCGATGGGATACGACGAAATCGGTAAACACCCGCTAGAAATTGATGCACAATACTAGGGTACACTTTGATTAGGCATATGACAAAGTATATCAGCCCCTCGTGTGTCAACATCGCCTCAAATCGCTCAAAATTCTAATTTTATCAACTAACCCGTTGTCAAGATTTTAAAAGAAAATTCATTTATTTGCTCAGTGAATGACCTTGTACTGGCCAAGAGAACTGGGTTTTTTGTTGTTGTATATTTACCACTGGAATTGAGGAAAGTATTTGTTGAAGAGTTGGTTTATTGACCGGCTTGGCGATTATATGGTTAATCGTTAATCTAAATTTTTTCCTAGTCGGTGTCCATTTCCAGGCCATGAGAATACTATTTTTGAAAATTTACAACTGGAATGACTGGCTCGGAAACCGAGCCAGTCATTCCAGTGGTAAATTTTCAAAAATAGTCTTCTGTTGACTTGCAAATATACATACCTCAAGACCACTGCAAAGGCTACCTTTATAACGACAAGTTGTCACAAAAGGTGTTAACTGATGTCCACCCAAAATAGATGTAACAGAGAAAGAGGATCTTAGCTAAGCACCGGCAACCTTTTGAGTGTGTTGTAATTACCTTACATCTTTGAAACCTGAATGGAGTAAACCAGTTTTAGCTATTCCCCGCCTCACCTACGCTGTGTCCGTGTTGGGATCGGCAGATCCCTGCACTCTATGAATTTCAATGTCCAGAAAAACGATACAGGCAAACTGTTGAATATTTTGAAACTAATTTGACTGGCTAACGCCCAGGCAAAGTAGTTTCAAAATAGTCAACAGTATGTGTATTAAATAGTAAAGGCGTACAATTCGTACAACACTGCTTTAGTCCGTCATCAACTATGCGTTCGCGACGAACTTATCTACGTCATTCACGACGCAATTGGTTATGTCGTTAGCCTACACGTCACGTAGTTGATTATTACGTCATATGATTGATGGAGAAACTGGAATCCTCCACTCCCAAAATCTTAATGTCAATGTAACTATAGAGGTAAGCTGTTGCTAAGCTGGTACCCGACTCCAATTGCTCATAATCATATTCTAAGCCAGAGAATCGCCAGCGAGGGAATGAGGAGTCGGGTACCAGCCTAAGCCGTTGCCTCCCGATTCGCTCCCGATCGCAGTTTCTCATCAGCCATCATCGTGCGTGGTGTGTTAACAAAACACTTTCAACAACAAATCCCTGAAAATACTAAATTCTTTTCAATATAGGTTATATCATAGTCAGTTGAATATTTTGGAATTAAAACTTAGATAGCAATGGCTTCCAGTTATATTAATTTCGAAATAGTTTACATATTTCCTGTTTGTTTGCCGAGAGATACAGATACATGGAACTTATCGTTGAAAGCAGATGATGTCAACAGATGCTGTGAAAAATGTGGGCTAATTTGGGGCTAGAGGATGCTCTGTGTCGTTCTGTATAACTACAGAACGTGTGCATGCTTTCTCCATTAACGTGTTTATACACTAATCATTTAAAAATATTCATTCTATTTTATCCATGCCCTGAAACCATATCGTGAAATGAGTTTAGAAAGTACACGAATAGACGTATACACGTGCGATTGTATGGAGTCATTCCTTTTCTCATTTACACCTAATATGACTTTAAATGCCGGGTTTCACCATCAGATTAATCTGATCAGATTTGTTGAATTCGATAAAATCTGATCGAGAAAACCGGGATTTAGGCCTCTTTCTCATTACCTAATCCTGTTTAACTATTCCGTGTACCATGTAGGTTAATATATAGCCGACATATTTGTTTGCATTTACACTGGTGGAAGATAATCCTGGACTTCTCGGTAGCGCTACCTGGCGGAGAGTGCGATAAAATAATGAACGTAGTGCTACCAAGCGGAAAGTGAGAGAAAATGCTGACGATAACGTTACCTGGCAAATTTTGAGGGAATAGGTTGCGTTCACATAGGGAGGCAATAATGATATATAGGTCTATTGGAAGATAAATCACCGATTTTCCGAGATTAATTTTCTGAAATAAGTGACGTATTTATTCCGGGACAAGAGTCAGACCAATGAGAAGGCTATCCCATATACCGGGTATTTGCCGAAATAGCGGCTGTATGAGGATACCATGTTGATGCCGATATCTTATTCGATCAGATGTGCCACTGGTTTCCGCGTCCACATTTTGCGGTTTCCATAAAGTGGCACGCGGATGAACGGGAAACCAAGAAAATTACAATACCAGGCAGAACGATAACTCAGATAGATCTTCCGCGTAACATCTTGGGCATCCATATGCCACCCACCCACACACGCTACCCCATACTAACCTAACTATGCTAACCAAACTACCATCTAATCTATTCTATTCTTCTATTTACTAATAAATAATACCAGCTGATACATTTACACTGTCAAAATTCTAATAATAGGCAACAGAAATGCCAATAGAATAGATGGTTAGATATATGACTGGGGAAGCTTTAGAGTCAAGGGCACTGGGCCGTGGATGTACTGAGTGGCCCATTTTTTGTGGTGGCCCATGGGTCGAAAGGCCTGTATGGTTAGGTTGGTACAAAGTAGGTCTAGCGGCTGAAAAATTTGGTGAATCGACGATCACTAATTTAAGTTAGATTAGGCCTGGGCATCGTGTTTTGCGAATAATGGTGATCTTACTACACCCAGCTTCCTTTCTTCATTCACATGGAGCAGTCAACCCCGATCTCTCCCTTTTTCAGCTTCTTGGATATAGGGTGTCACGAAATACAAAACCGCATAGATTCGAAATTTCAACAACAAAAATTCAGCCCAACATAGAAATGAATACCGCTTTGAACCTGGTGTGAATGGGACCTGTTTAACAGGGACCCGAACTATACGCCACCCAAACCAATCAATAATCACACGGCATTAGGGCGTGTTCTCACTATTAAAGACAAGCCTAAAGTTCGGTTACTCACTCCGATTACCCGAGTACCCAGATTGGATATACCAAGCAACGAGAGTATAACGTGGTACACATTCTACTCGATTACTCCTGCTTCAAGCGAGAGTAAAAGTGTGCGCATGCATCTATTGGTAAAGCAACCACGTGATACTTCCGATCGGAGTACCCCAATAACGAAACCAATTTCAACCTTAATCAGGAATAACGCCATAGTTAAGTTCAGTTCGGTTATCGAATGCCCGTCCCTTCATTAGGCGCACCCAAGATAACGAGCCTGTTATATGTAATATAATGTATAAATCTATCTGTTCAGTCAAACAGGCTAAGTATTCAATATACAAATGCATCCAGTTAGTTTTGCCATCAAAACAGTTGTAGTTTTAGACAAAAATAGTTACATAGACTGTACATATATCATACGCACAGCAAGCTTTAAAATGCTCAAGCATATTACTGTGAAGCATTTCACGTATGCTCCGGAAGAATATTGCACATGCAGGTGGATTACTGATGTAGTAGTTCAAAATCTTCATGATGTATGTACAAAGAATTATTGGCGACCAGGAGGTGTTATTGCCTTAGGTTCATCTGTTGGCATCTCAGATTATGAAGTTTGTATATAACGTTCTGGGTGCATTTCCACGTTGTTGACTAGCCCAGTGGTGTCAATACATGATTCTGTGTTGCTCAGCCGGGGCATCAGAACTCGTGAACAGTATAGAGTTCACTGGACCAAGAGTAGAGGCTCATCGACCATTTCGGTTGCATAGAGACCCACTTTTGGCGTAGGTCAGCGTAGAAGTCACATTTAGTAATCACATGGAGCCGATCTTCCGCTTCTTTTCCACACATTAGACAAGTTGCGTCTATGCTGGTTGATATTTTTACCTTATTTGCCTGTCGAGTATACGATCAAGTTAGCATCTTCACCTTTATAGCAGCCTTTCCTACCTCCCTGGGATCAGTGCTAGCAGTAGTCCATACATAGCGTGCTCTACCCATCTCTATTGCCTCTGAGATCAAGAACTTCAGTGAACCTTTTTCTATCACGTCTGCACGCTACTTCTCTGTCCAATAGACCTTAATTGCTTTCTTCACCAGCGCCTTCCACATATACTTGCTCCTTGGCCTCTCTGGTGATTCTCAAGCGGATAGCAGGTTGCACTTGTAGAAAGTTCTTTTTACCAGTGAGAACCAGCTGAGGGAACCAATCTTCCTAACTGCCACTTGCTGTCTTGCCAGCTGGTGCTCTTTTATATTGGGGACGAACTTATAAAATCAGTGCTGATTTTAATATATATGTTCCCCCACCCACCCCCCAACCAGGTGGACGTTTCTGTTGTTGTTGTTGTTGTTGTTATTGTTGTTGTTGTTGTTGTTGTTGTTGTTGTTGTTGTTGTTGTTGTTGTTGTTGTTGTTGTTGTAAGAGATATGCTTTATTCAAATTAAATGTCCAGTAGCATGTAGTAGTCAGTTAGACACCTAAAACCGAATGTAAGCTTTCAGACCCAAACAGAAAAAATATACATGCAGGAAGTTGATATTTTCAAAGTAATTCGACTGGAAGCTGTTTCTTCCTATTGGCAGCAACAGCTTTTCTATAGAATTACTTTGAAACTATTCAACATCGTAAATGTACGATTGTCTTAAAATTGAGATTCTATGGGCTCAGGCTTTAAAGGGTTAAGCTTCTATTTTAACCAGTTTCAGCATGCCCGAAAGGCAGTCGTAAAATCTTTTAGAATCACCCGTTTACTATTGTTTCAAAAGATTTTAGAGACCAGATTATGATCGTGTTGATATCGTTATGATAGTTTGAGCTATGTTTCTCGAGTAATTAGCATGGTAGACTAAATTTTTGCTTGAAACGGCGTTATGCATATCCTCATAATTTATATGCCTATTTGCAAAATTCAATATTAACCCTTTGATTTTACAAATTTCTTGAAAGTTCTGCCCACCTGCCTTTTATAGGTGAAGGATTTCGAGCCCGTGGAAGCAAGCTGCGTTATTCCATGATTTGGTACTAACTCATCAGTAAAGTTTCCTAATACATCATGCAGTACTGGGACGAGTGGACTTATAACATTAGGTTGTTTATAAAAAAAATGTATCTGTGTCTATGTAAATCACAGAACGACCTAACATTTCTAATGTTGAACACAGATGCATGCTCGCATGCGCATATGCGCATGCGCAGTTGCGATAGATGCAATTGCTACATTCGTATTGCCGGGAGTTTGGTCAAATAATTTCAGGGTGCTACAGTCATTGATACTACATTATCATTACAACATAAAATGTCTCCTACTGTCTTAGCTCGATCAGTAAGGCGTTCCAGCATCTGCTTGCCACTTTTGACGTATTGGCTTCATGGGAAACCTCTCTTTGCCAGCCTCCTTCAACTCCGTGCTTTCAGCAACATTTTCCTGATCCAACATACTTCCTTTTGTTTCAAAATATTCTTGGATATATATACAATTTCTTCGATCTGTTTCCATTTCACATTCAGCCAGAAAACCAGATGCCTCTTATTTCAATTTAAGAAATTTATCGATATAGCATTTAAATAATGTTTTACTCGTCTTAGAATACCCCCAGACATCAAAGATGCGAATTCACATATTTGATTCCCTAATTCAATAGCTTTGATCAGTTCAAGCGTCGACCATGCCCCCTCTAATCCTCGTACGACGTCAGAATGAAGGCAATTAGTTTGACAATTTTCTTTAGCACAAGCATAGCAATGGGTAAAAACTAATTTCCCCCTACATCACTATTTTTACTTGTAGAAAAAGGTGATATAAGTTTCTAGGTGGTAGATCGTTTGCTTTTACTAATCGGAAAGAGGAGTCGACATCTTGAACGTTTCCCTTATTACTATAGGTTCTCCGAGTTGAAAATCTTTATATTTCAGACTATATGGATAGAGACTCCAGGATAGGAAGGAAAAAGATACGATCTATGGACAATTTAATAGGGAGAGGCTTGTTTACCTTTCCGTGTGTTGTAATCTTTAAGGCGTTTATTTGCTAGTTCCCAATGCTACGGTCTAGACTCACGCCTGCCCTTTGTGGTTTCTGTTGAATTCTTATAGATTCCTTGTGACGTAAGTTTGTGCATTAGCTTGTGTGTGCGTGCGTACGTGCGTGCGTGTGTGCGTACGTGCGTTCGTGCGTGCGTGCGTGCGTGCGTGCGTGCCTGCGTGCGTGCGTGCGTGCGTGCGTCATGTTGAAGATGGCACGTTCTTTTCCTGTCCGTGGCTGTTCTGTTACTCCTCATGATTGGGCGTGGGGGATGGCGAGGGCCTAACATGGGCCTAACAGGGGAGGGGAATGGAATGGGGTAGGTGCTGTGTGTGTGTGTGTGTGTGTGTGTGTGCGTGCGTGCGTGCGTGCGTGCGTGCGTGCGTGCGTGCGTGCGTGCGTGCGTGCGTGCGTGCGTGCGTGCGTGCGTGCGAGCGAGCGCGCGCGCGCGGTAATATGACCTGATGTACTCTCGGCCCCTTTGGGTGTGTGGGCAGGGTGGGGTGTGGGGTCTTTAGGGTCCTGGGACCCATTTGCCCTTCTGGCCATCATCCGTAGCAGGCACCAGCGCGCAAATGTTTGATTTTGATTGTTTGGGCCGCCTGTATGGTGATTACGTCCGTCCGAGGACGAACTCAATCAGCCATCCATGTTGCATCCCTCCCTAGACCCATTGAAAATGTCCGAAAGATTCTAATTCTAGCAATTTTTGTTTTGATTATGTAATCCGTATGTTGCTTGATTCCGTCCGAGGACGAATCCATGCAGCATCCGGTTTACTTTGATTATGCCGAAATTTCTTGCCTACGTATCCCTAACTCACGTTCACACAGTGATGAGCACTATATGACGGGACCTCAGTTTAAAGTCCCATCCGAGAAGCCTGAGCAAGTGGGGTTAAATTGTAGTTCGGATCGACCGGTCAGGTGCCGGCCGTAGCAGCTAAGCTGGGTACGTGCCCCCCGTCCTGGATTCGTTACACGAACACACACACCCACACCCTGGGTAGAGCCATAAGCGTCTAAGAGCCCATGAGAGATTTTGTCGTAATAACGACTAAGTTCGTTAAGACGCGTAGCGCGCGCTTACCACTGTTTTGACAGACCACGTATTTCACGACCAAGATAGGATGACGTTTTTAGTGCACCGAGTAAGTACATTGTAATTCTTTATAATTACTTGTTTTCGCCAAATCTGGCATCATTCAAGACCAGAATTCGACGGGCTTTACGAATCTGTAAACCATTTCAAAATCGGTTAAGAAATGGCTGAGTTATCCACGGAAACCCCCTTTGATTATCTTCAAAATATTGCCGTGACGTAGTAACCACGTGTACGCTGAAAATCTAGAATGTAACGACTGTGTCATATTAGCTACACGCTGATTGGCTATTGCTCGACCGATGATTGGTTGAAGCCTGCGCCTATGACGTCACAGGTAGTATAAAAGGAGATGAAATCCAGAACTCGAGAGCATCCTCGGCCAGTTGGACTGAATGCAGCTAATATCAGCAAGACAGGCATTAAGTAGATTACCTGTGTCTCAGCCGGCAGCAGCAACCCAACCCACCGCACCTAAAGCAATTTTGGATCTCCCGAGAGATCGGGAGCATTTTTGAAACTTTTGATAATTTCGTTCACGAATAAATCAAGAACTAACTCGGAACACAAACTTGCAGTGAGGCCTTTCCCGGCCTAGATATGTGATTCTACAGATGTAGAGGCAGCGATGTTCTTTGGTGGATAACTCGCCGGATCTGCCGGCCACGCCAAAAAGTGGTTATTCAACCTTCCCTAGCACCGATGTCGTGCAGGTTTATTTAAACTTTTTGACCGCAGCAAGTAAACCTTGCCCGGTACGTCTTTTTTTTAGCGAACTGACGTACCCCGCACCGTAAGCTTAATTATGTATCTTCATCCGTATTCAACAACCCCCCCCCCACCCCCGCTTATGAACGAGTTGTTCTTAACTTCCATTCATACCATCGGTGTACGGGAACCTTTTTTCTAGCTGTAATGTTATTGTATCACTTACTGACTGCTCGTTAGACATTCCTATATTGTGATTACCGTCCTGAGTTCGATCCGCTCCCGTCCTGGACTGCATGCGGGAATCCTGTTTGCGGGAACCGACATGCGGGAACTTTCCAGCTTCCGGACAATGCGTCAACTCACGTCACACCAGTGATGACGTATCAATTTCAGTAACACGATATCCCATCATTACGAATGCCTACTGAGTATTCAAGTAACTATACTTAACATCTTGATTATTCCGTTAGTTACATTTGTAATAATTATACTTTATTTATGTAAACGGTTCCGATGACTAAAAGGAACCATAACGGTCTTAGGACCGCTATTTATAATTTCTTTATCTGTTTATAGTTATTCTTATTTTACTGTAAGGTGTTTTTACTAACCGCACCATAATAGGTCTTCCAACCTGTACTATATGTATTATTCTAATCATTTCACTATGTATTAATTGTACCGGTTAGTCTTATATATGGCGAGTAGCCAATCGTTCATATGTTTTGTTTATTTGTAGAAAATGTAGGACTGCAGTGCACGTAGGAAACACTATACAGCAACCTTTATATATAATATATTATATATATATAATTTTTCACTGAGGTCGCTGTCCGTGCAATAACTCTGTTTAGCCCGGCATGCTACCGACTAAAAAGCCTTTCTATTCAGCTCGATAGGATAGGTTTAATATGATTAGAGACAATTTCTTCATTGAGAAACACATAGTGTACGCCTCTTTTCCGGCAGTTGCGATAATCCAGCCCCGCACTCCGGCAAGGTTGTGTAAAATTGGCCAACATACCTATTTGGCCTCATATTTATAAGTTATTGTCGCTCTTCATGTTCCATTAAGCCTTTTGGCTTCTTAATTGTTTGGATGTCCCTATCCGCACCATGGACTGATCCGACCCTGGGAAATTATGGGGGTTTCCGTGCATTGATGGCCAGGGTGTGGTGGTGTCACATACATTTCCCGTGTATCTTTGGATACCGAGTAGCTAGATAACCTTGCCAATGTAGGAAGCACTGCGAAAACATATTTTAATTACTATTTTCTTTTTCAGCTTTAAGGAAGTCTCCCCCGGACCGCAGTGCATAACTGGGCAACTTGCATTTAAACCTAACATCAGGTTAACAAGTTAGCTCCATAGGACTTGGTGATATACGCATCCCCACTGAATTCTGTAAGAATGTCTGGGCATGATGTTAGGATCTGCCACGCCCTCACGGGAACGACATTCACGGTGGGTATTCGTCTCTCTGACCCCCACCACAACGATAGATCAGTTGCCTAAACTGCTTATGTAAAAAGTAACCATTGTCCTGAGACGTTTTACGTGGTTATGGAGCAAGATGTCCGGATTCTCACCCAACTCGGAGGTCTTGTGAAATAACATGTATGTATGCTGTCTTCAGTATTGATGTCTTAGGACATCCGTTCTCAATGACAGTCGTATCTAAAGTTAGGTAGGGCACCCACCCATTTGCGGCCTAAACCTAAATATTAGGTTAGACATAGAAGAAGTCCCGCATAAACAAAAGTGGCACCTACTAATTCAGCATACTTAAAACTACATAAGACGGTCGCGTGGGAATCCTTCCGGAATCGCTCGTCCCGTCTTCACGTAAAACAGCACGCAACATTATAATCTTAAATTCACTAGGTATGGTCTTTTCCTT
The DNA here is from genome assembly GCA_034401795.1 of Chaetoderma sp. LZ-2023a. Classification (NCBI taxonomy): domain Eukaryota; kingdom Metazoa; phylum Mollusca; class Caudofoveata; order Chaetodermatida; family Chaetodermatidae; genus Chaetoderma; species Chaetoderma sp. LZ-2023a. Next base: position 34,592,483 of record CM067367.1, on the reverse strand, counting down.
ATAGCATTTTGGTTAAATATTAGAGTAGGCCCTTTTTGGCCAATGCTTTTCTTCTGCTTTAAGCAGTGGCAGCATTTTCCCGTGACAGAGGCCCGCGCGAGGCACTTGCCTCTCGCAAGGATTCAGTGACGACGGTCCACGCGAGGCTACTACTTCTCATCAAGAAATAGCATCAGGAGTAGTGCCCATGCAAGGCACATAACTTTCGCCACTCCAACAAGATAGCTTTCTTTCCTTTTCAGCTTGGAGGTATAAAAACTTATATTAAGTTAATTAGTGATCTCGTGTACGGGGGCCTCCCTTGCGGGGTTACCTCTGCGGACCTACAAGTCTGTGTTGTACCTCCGGGAGTCCCGCATTTAAAAGTTCATCAGGCTGTCTCTATGTCTTGTATTTTCGTATGTTCATTTTTATCTAGCATACTTGACGGTCTATTTAGGTAAACGAATTGTATAGACTTATCTTAATTAGGTCACCAAATCAAATCTTGTAAGTCCATAGATCACGAAATTGCTATGGACAGGCATACCAGTGACACAAATTCTTGGTATAAGACTGTGGTGTTTAATGTTCACGACGATGGTCGCACGGCCCAACCGGAATGATTGAGTTCCACCGGCCAAAGAGCCGGTCTTTGTTACCCGCAGGGCAGTGTCGTACGGGATCCGTAACCCCGAGACCGGAAGCTAACCAACGTCATCACTCGTCATGCACATCAATGCGGTGCGTCGACACCAGACACCGGAACGGCCCGACTCTACCCGGCGAGCTACACAATACATTGCCTAAGTGTACTCCAGCATGTTGTTGTGCCCAGAATTGTCCGTCCGTCCGTCCATTTGTTGATCAGTTTGCCTGTCCATTCGACAGACAAACATACCTACCGATGGACCACGAAGGACATGTACACACGTCAATATCCCTCGTGGTCCGTCGGCAGGCAAGCACATCTGTTGTTATGTTGGTCAGTTGTCCGTCATAGTGCTCCATCTGTCTCTTTGCCAGCCTGTCGTTGTTGGGTTCGTTGCCGCATCGGGGTACCGGCTATGGCTCTGAAAGAAAGAGAAGGAGAACAAAAGAAAACAAACAAATAAACAAATAGATGTTTCGGGCATGTACTCACGTACTCTTGGTCATCAATGCATATTAATTATATTTTGTTTATAAGTGTTTGCAAGCTCGTTTGAACGTGTATGACCACAGCTTACCGACACGCTTGAATAAGACTGATGTGGCGTAATTTAGTGGTAACTGAACGTTAAATATTCAATGCAAATGTTTATAAACAATACTTTATTCATCACGCAGGCATGCACGCGTATATTAATTATATTTTGTGTGTAAGTGTTTGCAAGCTCGTTTGAACGTTTACGACCACAGCTTATTGATACGCTTGAATAAGACTGATGTTGCGTAATTTAGCCCTAACGTTTATTGGTCACATTTGTAAGATTATTGAATGCGACCACGGCTTATCAACACGCTTGAATAAGACTGATGTGGCCTAATGAACGCTAAACATTCTATGTGAATGTTTATAAACAATACTTTATTGCTTCCTATCATGGGGAGATTATGTGTTATATGATGTGATCTGATTATATGCTGTGTTTGTCCGATGCAAGCACAAACTCGATTAATTCGTGGTTGATCTGTCGGTCACGCATAGCTATACTGTTTCTATATGGTCACGATTGAAATTTCGCTTTCTAATGCCTGTATATTCAGTGCACTGTAGGAAGAAATGGTCTAGAGTTTCAGTCGCCTCGCATGCCTCACATTGGTCTGTGTCTGAGTGGTTAACGCTGATCTGACCCATTCTGATGTGGCATAATATTGTCGCCTTCGCGTCCTGGGATGTGGTTTTTGTATTTGCGTTTGACTCCAGGAACGATTCTGAACAGGAATCTACCAGTTGTGCTTTCATTCCATTATCTTTGCCATTTGCTGTTGATGCGCCTTTTAACTAGAGCGTTCGCCTCGAAGTTTGAGAGTCCTATGCTGGTCCTAATTCCACCGTTGAGCGCTTGTTTGGCTGCCTCGTCGGCCTGCTCATTGCCTTTGATGTCAACGTGGCTTGGGACCCAGTCAATGTCCACAGTTTTGTTGTCAGTCGCCACAGTTGCATACACCTGCCGGATTTCCTTGATCAGGTTGTCCCTGCTCTTGCTGCTGCTAGATTTGAAGCTCTTCACCGAGCTTAGTGAGTCTGTGAGAATGACGTATTTGCCTGGATTTGCTGTTTTAATCCATTCTAGAGCCTTTTTTAATTGTCACCAATTTGGCTGTATATATCGACAGGTGATTCGGAAGCTTATACTTGAGGACTTCTTCTTGGTTGCCTATGACTACTCCTGCTCCGCATTCGCCGGAGTTTGGCATTTTGGAGGCGGTGGTATAGATTTTCCTGTGCTCCTTCCATCTGTTGTTGATATTTTCCAGAGCGTAGCTCCTGATTAGCGCCGGCGGGTTTTTCTTGCTTATCTGTGAGGATAGGCTGTCATGTACCTTGATCTGCGGTAGTAGCCATGGCGGGTCAGGAGCCGGCCTTGAGCTTTCTATTTCGACGTTTACCAGTTCAGTGCCGCTGGCGAGCTCTGTCATTAACAGGCCTGGTGGTTTGGTCTTTTTTGTCATTTTGGGCAGTACCTTGTGTCTTAGGTGCTCCTTGCATGGAAGACACACCTCCCTGGTAGGGTTCGTAGGCGCAGAGCTTTGTAGGTATGTCCAGAATTTGAGAAGACATTCATTTCTTCGCAGATCTAGTAGTATTTCTCCACACTCTACGTTGATTGCGTCTCGAGGGCTGCTCTGTGAGGCACCACAGCAAATGTGCAGGCATTTTGATGGGAGGGTGTCAATGGTTCCTAACAGTGACTCGCCGTGGCATATGCTTCACATCCATAGTCTATCCTTGACAGGATTGGGCCACGGTATAGCATAAGCATGCTCAGAAGGTCTGCCCCTATGTGTGCTTTGTTAATGAGCGAAGGAGATTTACTTGCTCGAAGCATCTCTCCCTCAGACTCTTGATGTGGGGTTCCAGGTGAGCATTCTGTCGAATGTTAATCCCAGGAATTTGGCTTCAGCACACGACTTGATTTTCTGTCCGTTTAGGAACAGATTTGCATCATAACCTACGTATTTAACATTGGTAAAAGTGATTTGAACTGTTTTTCCGCAGACAGTTTGAAACCATTTTTTTGCACCACCGTGAGACTATGTCAAGAACTATTTGCATGGTCTTTCGTGCCCGGTCTATCTTCGCATATTTGTTCCACAATGCTGTGTCATCAGCGAAAATAGACCCACCTATTGTGTTGGGACCCAGTGCATTGTCTTTTTCAATGTCTTTGGGTAGATCACTCAGCATGATATTGAACAGTAGGGGGCTTATTACACTACCCTGTGGGGTGTCGTTTTCCAATGTTTGTTCCCTAGACATTTGTCCATTAACACGGACGCTAATCATTCTGTTATCGAGAAAATCTCGTATCCAGAATAGGATGCGGCCGCGGTAACCAAAGTCATAGAGCTTTTTTAGAACTCCATTTCGCCACATCATATCAAAGGCTTTTTCAACGTCTAAGAATATTCCTATTGTTATGTTTCCTCTTCCCGCGTCCAGAGCTTTCTTGGCTGCCTCGGTCAATCTGACTAGGTGATCAGTAGTGCGTCTGCCCTTTCTGAAGCCACTCTGCCAAGGGTGGAGTAGACCGTTATGTTCGAAATCATGTTCTAGATGGTTTTTGATCATCCTCTCCATGACTTTGCATAGACAGCTCGTTAGGGAGATTGGCCGGTATGATCTTGGGTCAGTTTTGTCCTTCCCTTGTTTTGGAATAGGCACCACGATCCCAGTTTTCCAGACTGAGGGCATTTTGCCAGAGCTCCACACGAGGTTGTAGAGATTAAGTAACATTAGTTTACCCTCCTCTGGCATATTACGAAGCATGTCGTATTTCAGGCCATACTCACCTGTCGAGGAGCTTTTGCCTCAGCCAAGGGCTTGCTCGAGTTCCATTCTGTTGAAAGTTTTGTTGATGTCTCGGTTATTAAGGTCTTCACATTTCCCTGAGCTGAACAAGCGATTGATATGCTCATCGACCTTTGTTTTGGTTGCTAGGAAGTCAGGGTCGTGGTTATCATTGCTACTGGTTGCAATGAAGACTGAGGCAAGCGCTTCAACTTTTTCCATGTCATTGGCATGCTTTACCCCATTTGCTATGAGGCTGGGTAGGGAGTTTTGGACTTGGTTTTTTCACTGGCAATAGCTTTCGATTTGCGCCATATTTGGCTCGATGGTGTGAACCGAGTGATTTCGGAGGAGTATACTCGCGTTTTGCCTTTTTGCTGGTTCTTGTTACCTTGGCCTGGGGTCTCTTGTGTTCAACTAGGCGTTCAATGCTGAAGTTTCTCTTTGGTCTATTCCAGGCAATTTTCTTGAGCTTTACAGCTTCTTGGCACTCGTCATTCCACTGAGCCACGCGTTTGTGTTTGGGGTTATTGTCTGGCTTTGATTGGGGATGGCTGAGTTGGCAGCCTTGTGGAGAATCCCCATACATTGCTCATACTATTCCTCCGTGCTGATACCGGTGATCGGTGCCTCCAGCTCCGTGGCTATTATGTGCTTATATTCAGTACAGTTGGCATTTTTCAGATTCCAATTGATCCTATGCAGTGGCGCCTGGCTCTTGCTCTGTTGGTCGAAAACCGGGTGTTATGAGGCAAAGGTCCAGGAGAGACCATTCACCATCACTAGAGTTATATCTGGTGGGTCTATGGTCGTTTAGTAGGCACAAGTTGTGATTATCAATAACCTGTTCTATTATGCGGCCTTCAGAGTCAGTAGTTTTGCTTCCCCATAGGGCATGGTGGGAGTTGAAATCGCCCAGAAGTATTGTTTCACCTTCTAGGCCTTCAAGGAGCTTGTCATAGTCCGAAGATGAGTGCAACTTGGGACCATAGACGTTTACAATATTAATAGTTTCGTGATTGATTTCTATTTCTATTGTAAGGTGTTTTACGCTACTCTCACGTTGTGGCAATCTTTTGTAGGAAAGATTACTTTTTATAGGGTCGCTATGCCGCCACTGCCTCCACCCCCCAACCACCCCCAGAGGTGCTTGCAGATTTTGCGGTACGGTCTTGTCTTTCTGTCTTTCGACATTGTAGTTGTACCTTTTGAAATCATGGTTGGGGTTTAGACGGGTTTCATGTAGACATATAATGTCTGGGTGGTCATTTTCGTTGTGGAACGTGTTCCACAATTCGTCAAGGTTGGTAATAGACCGTGTGCCTCGGACATTCCATTAGAGAATTTTGACCTCATGGTTAGTTTGCAGAGGAGCAGAGTTCTACGAATCTCGCAACGAGACAGTCGACATCAAAATTGCTCCTGGCAGCCTCGTTGCCCATGCAAACTGTTGATACGATCGTCTCTATGATCAATCTGAAAATTTGAATATTTAATACAATTTTATGATCTCCACCAACTGCGGCCGGACTTACCTTGTTCGCTGGTGTCCCTCTGGTAACCTCAGCCAGAGAGTATCTGTGGCCGCTAGCACTGCTAGTGGAGTTCTCAGGTTTGTTAACCTGTTTGTCTACTAGTGTTGCCTCCATTGTGCCAATTGGCTCAACCCTTTGGTTCAGGCCCCTGTTACTGCCTATGACTTTAGGCCATGAGCAGGCGGGTTTTTTGCGTCTTTGTTTGCCTTGTGGCCTGTTTACAGGCTTTGCTGAACATACTCACCTCACGGAGGCTGGGCGTCGCCGTCTCTATTGTGTGGGGTGGGGGCTCAGTGGGAGCCTCCTCCCATTTTTTCTGCAGTCTCGTCCCTGAGCAGTCCCTCCCGGGCGTGGCCAGCTTCCTCCTTATGGATTCAGCCCTTTCCCGCCATGCCATCCTTTCAGGAGGTGTGGCTGGTCCAGGTACTGGTATCCCAGCCGGCCATTCAGTCCCCCTGCTTATTTGCTGTGTGACACTGCATTTCGCTGGTGGAGGTCACCAGAACCTCCCCATCCCTCTTGGCCAGGCCTGCAAGCATGCCCACCATGGCATACAGTAGCCTGTAAATCACCATGCGGGTTAACCCCACAAAATCGTCACCCGCGAGTCACTTGACCCTGACCCTCCTCCCCTCTCGGCCCCCATTTATGGCCCACCTCCCTCCCTTCGCTACTGGGCGCCACCGGGGGACCCCATGCTTTGTACTACGGGTGGGATTCCCGCGCCCCCCCACACCCCGCTGGGGAAACCACCTTGTCCCGGCACCTCTTACTGGGGGTACCTGCCCTCCTTCTTCCTCCCCCTCCTCTAACACCCCGACCCTCCATTTTGATTTGGAGCCCGGTGTGCCACCGCCCTTCTTAGGGGTGCTTTATGGTGTGTTCTTAAGATTGCTCTCCAGAATCACCACCTCCTGTGCCATCTGTCAGTGAGAGGATTCTCCCATTATCAATTCGTCATGCAGACCACCCTCGCCTGCCCCTATGTCCCCACCTGGTCCCCACCCCCGCCTGGACCACCAGTGGCGCCCTGCTTGGCAGCGCTTCCGTCGCTGCCTTTGCCTCCCTTTGGCGCTGTGCTGGCTGTGGCCCGTTGACCACGACCAGCATCGTGCGCCCCTTCAAAAGGCGGGTTGAGGAAGTCACGTTCCTCCATGCTGCTTACCCTACGGTGTGAATAATTAGAGAAGGTAGTATGCAGTAGGAAGATTTAGAAGGTACAGTGTGATAGATAGGGTAGAATGTAGTAGGATTAGTGTGTGAAGGAAATGAATGGAGTAGGCCGTGAAAGATGGAGGTGTATAGAGAGAGAGAAGAGGTAGAATAAGCCTGACAATGCTAAGTAAATTTTACCAGTATACCAGTGCTGTGTGTTGTCCCTTCCGGTAGGCCTGATCTCGCGAAAATTCCACCTAAGCAAAATGAGAATTTTTTCTTTCTCGAAAATTAGTGTCGAAAACGATCAAAGCTAGCACTAATGGCTGAAAAATGCAGCTGTTTGAGTGGCCAAAAATCTAGTGGTTTGAAGCACACAAACGAACATCCAAAAGAAAATTGATCAAAAAGGTTTAGACCAGTTTAAAATTAAGAAAATTATTAAAATAATTTAATCACAATTCTTTGTAATTACGACTCACGGAAGCACAGCAAAAAACGAAAAAATACAAAGAATTTGTTTTCGAAAATTGGCGCCAAATAAAAACGAACAAGACAACACTGATGGCCGACATGAGCAACGATTTAAGTGAAGGAAAATCTAGTGCGCAAACGAACATCCAACGGAAAATGATCAAAATGGTTTAAAGAAAAGGATTATTAAATAACACAGTTCTTTAAACTTTAGTCTCAACTAAAGCAATATAATTTTGTCGCAAACGCAATAATGGACGTCTACCATCAACGAACGAAAAAATTCGAGTGAATATGGTCTACCTTTCTAAGGTACACTCTTCTAATACCATTTTCCAAGGTTTTATCAAAATGGTAAATTTCAACACTTGCCCATAATGGCTAAGTTCGCTTAACAAACGCTCATTCGGGATTTCAAGAGGAACTTTTATCTTGACCATAAATTTATCTGAGACAATATCCTCGATGTTCAAACCAGATCGCTCTCCAATAACGTATCGTTTTCTTCTTGGGCGCTTACTGTTACTTAGAACATTTAGTACCTTAGGGCCAGTGCCAACCATGTCCTTCAAACCATTATATACATCAATGTCTGAAACGGTCCACCATTTTGTGCTAACTTTACGGCCAAGCATCCGCTTCTATTCGGATGACACATTTAGTTTAGCGGTGTGAACATTATGGCATTTACAGTGGATAATCAGATAATTCTTTAACTAATGAACAGGTAAGATTGACGAAAGAGCGACGCCACGGCTACTGTGTACCTCTTAGTATTCTAATGGCGCTTTTAAAACATGCAAAAAGCTTGAGTTGTATGCAGCTGCATGTTCAGCATGAAGCTTAACAGAAAGTGCCCGCGCAGAACTAAGAGATGGGAGTAATTGCTAGCGTGCCAACGATAAATGAGTCTTTACATTACTAACATGCGCAATTAATTTATATCAACTAAACATGGACAATGAACAACTATGGTTTGTTTGTTTGTTTGTTTGTTTGTTTGTTTGTTTGGTTGGTTGGTTGGTTGGTTGGTTGGTTGGTTGGTTGGTTGGTTGGTTGGTTGGTTGGTTGGTTGGTTGGTTGGTTGTTTGGTTGGCTGGTTGGTTGGTCTCAGAAGGCTGAATGTTTTTGTGCTGCTGCTACTGGTTGAGGTATCTGTATAACCATGTTTAATTATAATAATTTGGCCAATTCTGAAATAAGATGAGCTAAGCAGAGGAATCTACTGATAGCCGTTAAACTCTGCATTTTATACTGGTCAAATGGTACAATGACCCTGACCTGTAACGTAACTAGCATTATCCTTCATCCCTTTGAGAAAAGGAAGCATGTGTCCAAGTTTAGTCACAATAAGGTGAAGCCATACCGAGATATAAGACGATATGTTGAGCCAAAGCAAACACTTAACTGAAAAAATAGAGTTGTATACCAAGTTCACAGTGACCTTGAACTTTGACCTCATGACATTAATACCATTGTGCTTCATCTCTCGATATAAGGAATCATGTGTCCAGGTTTAGTCCTGAAATAGAAGACAATATGTTTAGCTAAACCAAAATCTTAAGCATAAACAAGAACGTTGAATCGTGCGATTTCTCGGCTGTATAGGCATGGATAGTGTGAATTGCCAAAGCAAATTTGGCACGGCTCATAATAGATATATTCAGTGAGACACCAGCAAACAACTGTAACCCATCAAACATGAAATTTCGGATAGTCTGATATTGAACAAATTTCTCAAAATGAAATGGGTAATAATGCGGACAATACCCACAGCATAGTATATAACACTGCTGTAAAATTTTGTTAATATCGGGTGAGGCATTTTTGAACGAGAATGGTCCATACAAAATCTTGATCTAAAAAAAAAATAGAAAATATTCTATGTCTAATACCCTAAGAAAAGTAGGCAAAATTCCCCAAAATAAAATAATGATGCAAATTGTACACGCGCATGGTATAGAACCGCTTTGTATAGTTTCATTGAAATCAGAAGGGTCATTGTTGTGTAATATGTCCAATAAAAAAGGGTTTAACCTAAAAACCGTTTAAAAAGCAGGAAAATACTTCCATAATGAAATTAGCAATGATGCAGATAGTACCTCTGTATAATATATAACGCTGCTATAAATTTTGTTTATATGCTGTGAGCCATTGTTGAAAAATAATGGTTCACCAAAAAATTAAACAAAAGCACATGAAAAAGATTCTAAATCCAAAACTGTGGTCAAAATTGGAAAAGCTATCAATGTTCAAACCAAATGATGATGCTGATTGCATCCACGTATCCCATAGAACATATCTGTAAAATTGTGACGTCTGATGATCCATTGCTTATATGGCCATTTAAAAACTTTAACCAATAAAACATGGAAAAGGTTCAAAGTCCAAAATTGTGAAAAAGTAATTAAAATTCCAAAAAATCATATCAGTAATGATGCAGATTGCATATCTATAGTGAAATCATATGAACCAGTGTTGATAAATAAGTTGATTTGAAAACCTTAAACAAAATATTTTCTCGTGTGACTCCGCCTCCGCCGACGCCGCCAACACCGATGACGATGTGAACGGTACGGTACGCAAGCGGGACAAAAATAGAGTTTATACCAAGGTCAGAGTGACCTTGGACCTTGCACCCAATATCATTGTGTTCATTCCCCTTGATATAAGGAAGCATGTGTTCAAGTTTAGTCCCAATAAGGGGCAGCCATGCAGAGATATAAGACGATGTGTTAATCTAATCCAAAAACTTAGCGTTAAAATACAGAGTTTTAAACCAATTTCAGAGTGATCTTGAACTTTAACCTCATGACCTCAATATGATTGTACTCCACCCCTTGATAGAAGGAAGCATGTGACTGGATTTAGTGCCAATATGGTGAACCTATCCAGAGATACAAGACGATATCTTGAGCTAAATAAAAAAACTCACCGTAAAAGTAGAGGTTTATTTACCAAGGTCGCACCGACATTGAACTTTGACCTCATGACCTCAATATTATTTGGCTCCATCAAATGTATGTGTCCAAATTTCCCATTCAGGTGAACTGATCCAGAGATATAACCTTAATCGAGATTGGACACCGGCAAACAAACAAACAAACAAACAAACTAACAAACAAACAAACAAACAAACAAACAAACAAACAAACAAACAAATAAACCAAACAAACAGACAAGCAAACAAACAAACAAACAAACAAACAAACAAACCAACCAACCAACCAACCAACCAACCAAACAAACAAACAAACAAACAAACAAACAATTAAACAAACAAACAAACAAACAAACAAACAAAAAAACAAATAAACCAAACAAACAAACAAACACACATACAGACAGACGGCGTAAAGGAATCGATTCATATATTGGCGAAAATTGTACTACTGCTACTACTACTACTACTACTACTACTACTACTACTACTACTACTACTACTACTACTACTACTACTACTACTACTACTACTACTACTACTACTACTACTACTACTACTACTACTACTACTACTACTACTACTATTACTACTACTACTACCACTACTACTACTACCACTCCTACTACTACTACTACTACTACTACTACTACTACTACTACTACTACTACTACTACTACTACTCCTACTACTACTACTACTACTACTACTACTACTACTACTACTACTACTCTACTACCCTACTACTACTACTACTACTACTACTACTACTACTACTACTACTACTACTACTACTACTACTACTACTACTACTACTAGTCTCAAATATAATAAATTCTGAATAAATTCGGTACATATGTGTCAAAATGCAGTTGATTATTTTGAAACTAAAGCAGCACCAACTTCCAGTCAAATTGGTTTCGAAATATTCAACAGCGTGCGCATATCATGACTGTAAAAGTGGGATTGTATGATTATAGATTCATATTGGTAAACTGAGATATTTGGTTTGAGACCTGTGGCCGCCACCGCCCTGGGGTATAGGTTGTGGGGGGGGGGGAGGGCACCACGGATAGCCGAACGGCTGCCAGGGAGGTAGTATCACACTACTACTACCTGGATCTGAACGCCCATTTAGAGACAAGCCTCCACAGTGATGTACACCACTGATCACCATCAACCACACGCATCGGGCACTGCCTTGTGATCAACCGCACACACATCTGAACGCCCATTTAGAGACAAGCATCCACTATCACATCAACACGACGGACCAACCCCCCCCCCCCACTGGTACCGAACGCCATCACCACACATAATAGGGGTTGAACGCCCATTTAGAGACAGGCATCCACAGGGACAAACACCACCTACAGGTACTGATCGCCAGCACCACACATAATAGTGTCTGAACGCCCATTTAGAGACAGGCATCCACAGGGATATACACCAGCCACAGGTACTGATCGCCACACATAATAAGGTCTGAACGCCCATTTAGAGACAGGCCTCCACAGTAATATACACCACCCACAGGTATTGATCGCCACACATAATAGGGTCTAAACGCCCATTTAGAGCCAGGAATCCACAGGGATATACACCATGATTACTGTTGCACAGCTTCGTGCTATTGCAAAGCAATTCGGCCTTAGAGGCTACTCTAAGGCCAAGAAAGCCGACCTGCTCCAGATGATCAGACAGGTCCGTGCCGAGGAGTGGCAGATGTGACTCTCCCGAGCAATGATGACGGGAGGATTGCCAGCACTTACCAAAGATGATCCTTGGAATCCCCACAAGAAAGCGCAATGGATACGTGATCTTCGTCAGTTGGACGAGGAGGTGACTGCTAGCTTGCGAGCCAAGACTAGCCAGGCGGATGGCGGACCATCCACTGGAGTGCTTACCTCTCCCACACAGGATCACTAAGCGAGTGATGAGGTGGCCAAGGTTTGAGCCTTAGCCCGGAGCATAAGGCGAGAAGGCGAACACATTCTCGACCAGCATCTCGGCGAAAGGGAGACAGAGGATAGAGGACGCCGGTCAGTACGCTGGACATTCTTCAGAGGTCTAGAAGGAGACCTCAAAGGCCAGATCATGCAAAAGATCCAGCAGACTGTCCAGAACGCCTTCTACCTCCGCTACACCCATACCTATCGCATCCGTCATATCGAAAACGGTAGGGTGATGCTCTTCCACAAGAATGCTCTAGGGAGCCCGTGGATGAACACGATAGGAGCGGCTCAGGACTGGGTGGCAGCAAGCGAGCAAGCCCGCCTCGACACAGACAATTTCAATCGACCCAACACCAAGTGGGCTTTCGTTCGATCAATCAACGTTGAGGTCAGGGCTGTCATCGACCGCCAACCTCTGCTTGGGACAGGCCCCTCCCAGACTGGCTACGACAGAAGGAGAGTATGACTGCCCTCGACACCTACAGGGACAACATGTGTCTCTGGAGATGTCTAGCAGTCCACCGAGGAGCGAGAGCTGATAGAAGTAAAGCTCCTGCACGAGAGCTTGCCACACAGTTCTACGGCAAGACAGTACATGATGTCTGCAAGACCTCGCTTGATCAGCTGGACAAGGTAGAGTTCTTCGCCAAGATCGGGATTTGCGTGTATGAACCAACCGATGAGGGCACCTGGCACATGATCAGGCAAGTGGCTCACTACTGTGACACCATGACCATCAGAGTGAGGGACAACCACGCCATCTACATCAAGAACGTCTCCAAGCTGGCACATACACTAGTCTACAGTCACTGTCAGCAGAGGTTTACAAAGGCATGCCATCTTCAATGCCACGCTGATTACTGTATAGGCAGCAAAACAGAAATCGTGTGTCCTGGCGAGCAGGTTGTGGCGCCTCAGTCTGCGTATGAGAAAGCCTTCTATTCGCCCCAAACATCCAGTTCAGCAGCTACTCATTGGATCGACTATGAGTCGAGAAACAGAGGCATACACATACACCATGTAGAGTGTGGGCACGGTGGCAAGTGTTGGATTGAGGGCACTCCCGTAGATGGTTATGATCCGACCACCAACACCGTTTACCAGTTCCATGGCTGTCACTGGCACGGGTGTCCACAACACCAGCGATGTGAGGATGCCGAACAAAGATACCGCAAGACGGTCCTGAGGGAGGAGAAGCTAAGAGCCTCTGGATGGTACAGTAGGAGTGCTGTATAAAACGCTGCCCAAGCATCCCTAAATGAGTTCTGACTGTCCCATACCCACACTTCATAGTTTATGACTTCGAAGCACTCCTAGATGGTATCAACACTCATCCGACGGAGACTCTCACGATCTAGAATACTCATATACCTATCTCTGTGTCAGTTGGCAGCTTGCTGGTTTCGAGACAGACGTCTCTTAGACAGAGGTCATCCAGCACTATGTCGGGTGCCAGTAGCTTTCTGAGATGTGACATCTGGAATTTCACCTTATCACCAAGATAGTAGGTCCGCCGCTGGATGGCTTTCTTGGTCTTACACTGCTGCGCCATCTCCTCTTTCCACTGTATGACATCTGCCTCATCCTCGTCTGAGAAGACACCTGGCTCATCGTCGTCTGTCAAGACTCCTGCATCCCACTTACTCTCCTCCAGGAGGGCCTGCCAGTATCGGAAATTTTCACTGTTCCTTCACCTCCTTGAAAGGCATTCTGTTGATACCAGTTCTCCCGCTGTAGTCGCTCTCCTTGTTGCAGTGCGAGCCAAGGTCAGATAAAGCTTGTATGATATCATGTTGTCATCAGGTCAATGAGTAATTAGAGTGTAAACTCTAAATGGGCGTCCAATATCCCATCCATGCTGGCATATATGTTAATGGAGGGGCTGTCAAACAGGTGATTTACAGGTGTGAACAGACTAGGACTGATAGCTTTCCATACGTAGCTGTTGGCACCTGGGAGATACTCTATCACGTCCCGGCTGACTTCTACCAGTGAGCTGCTGTGTGCACTGTCCGGAGGTTGATGTAGCACATAGGCGTGTATGTATGTTGTGCCCTGTTGGGGCACCTCGAAGAGGACCCATTCTACACGGTACAGTACCACCTGTCTCCCCTCTAGAGAGGGTGAGATTACGTTCTCACCACCGGAGAGCAGCAGTCGGACAATCAGCATGGTTATGTCTTGTTTAAACCCCTCCTATAGCGTGCTATGGAACCCATATTTGCTCACTCGACTGGTCTTGCTGACCTGGCAGATGTGTACGCAGATGATGCTACCAAGGTAGAAGAGAGCGATGGTAAGTCATTCGCCCTACAGTACGAAGCAAGCTCAAAGGCATTCTCCCTCCACCCCATTGGTGGTAATGGGGTGGAGCTGCTCACAGACCTCAAGGATGTGGCGCAGGAGTGCCTGGGTCACAACATAGATGGCCACAAGATCGTGTTTTGGTATGATTTCCCAAAAAGGAAGTACATCCTCGAGCCGTTGATTGAGCTCTCGGATACAGATGTGGCAGACATCAACACCCTAAATAACGACCTCAGCTTTCATCTGGTCAAACCCTATTCGAGCGGTGCCCTGCCGATGTCCCATGATGGCCTGCTATTGACCCTGGCAAAATCCTGCAGTTCATATTTGAGAAGAATGAAGTGTGGTACCGCGCTAGACCTGGGGGGGGGTGACTGGCAAACATGGTTGCCCCTATATAGCCCTCCCACAGTCATTAACATAGAGGTTACTCCCCTCTCCACTGTTGTGAAAAAGGATGGGACTGTTCGAAAGCGCTACAATCGGTGATCATCCTTCCTCACCTACATAGATGAAAGTGTCTCCCTGACGAGGGGCCGTTTCCATTCGAGCATGCTCTGAGGTAGGTGGTATCATTTTGACCCCGACACTACTACTATTCTATAAATTATAACACGTTCATTTCAATAGTACACCTACACAGCCGGTTACATAGCCCTTCGGTGAACAACGCTGGCTAGTTAGAGATTCTCTTCTTTGGATCTCACCTCTCTCCATATCCTTCTTTCCTTTAGTCGCATCTCTCTCTCTCTCCCTCCCTCCCTCCCTCCCTCCCTCTCTCTCTCTCTCTCTTTCTCTCTCTCTCTCTCTCTCTCTCTCTCTCTCTCTCTCTCCCACTCTCATGCCCGGAGAGAAACCACTAGGCCTGATCGTCTAGGGAGGACTGTTCAATGTGTTTTGTTTGGACAGTCAGCCACCTCCTTGTCAAGTCAGCCATAATATTTCATCGCATTCAGTCTATTAATTGCGATTAGGGCCTACTAGATTCTAGATTATAATAGTAGTAATTTCTAATCGGGTCCTGATCAGGCATTTAATCATTTGAATCCTGGGTTCCAATAATCTAAAAATTCAACAGCGCGGTATAGGAAAGCTACGGAGCCCTGTAAGGGACATGTTCAAAGAATTTGTTTTCTAGATTATTTCGTGCGCACGAAATATTATTTCGTGTGCGCGAAATAATAAATCGTGTGCACGAAATGAAATAATCTAGATTATTTTTGCACATGTCCATTACGGGGCTCCGTAGTACAGGGGATTATGAAGCAGGTTATTCACTTATTTAGCCGATAACGATCTTAGAGAGCGACAAGTTGTTTGCTAACTGAGGATTAATTGTGTAGACTAAGAAGTTTGCACAACTCCGGTGTTCAATCAATTTGACATTTCTCTACCGTTGCTTAGCCGTGTGGCAAAACATTTTCTTTAAATAATTTCTGTTCTGTTCTACTTAGCAGATTAGGCACAGTCTTTAATAAACCCAGTAGGAATTTTATGCGAACCCGGCCTTTTGCATTCTAACAACCTCAGCACTTGCACGGCCCGCACTTCTAACCCGCACTTCCCGCTTTTCATGACTTTGTTTTGTAAGGTGTACCTTGAGTGCCATCTGACCCACAGTTATGGACCTCTCATCCGATCGTAGTCAGCGTATCGGCCATGTGCGTCAAGCGGTGCATGGAATACAGGGAGGTTGGAACTCCTGTAGTCTCCGAGGGCACGGAGAATGTTGTTCGCGAGATAAAACAACTGTCTCGTGCGATGGGTGATCTGTTGAGACGGATTGCCCAAGAAGGGGAAATAACTGTAGGGGAGGTGGTAGGAGACTGGGAAATTGTGGTTCTGCATACACACACGCACCCAACAGCCTGAGAACTCGCAATCTTTCCTGATGAAAACGCAAAGACCGGTCCGCATGACATCAGTGATAGCTCCACCACCCGGGCTCGCTTTTTGGCCCGCATCTTTAACTTCGCCTAAGAGAACTCTGGGTGGCACCGCCAAGATCTAAAATGCGTGACCGTATTCAAAGAATTCAGTCTTCAAAGTTTTAAATCGATTCCAACAGACATAAAAATGTAGGCAGAGTTCACCTAGAAATAGGCGGGACATAGCTAGAAATGGATTCTACTATGCCTACAGTCATTGCCAATTTGTGATGGTGGATTGCCTTAGCTATGTCTGCCTGTTGCTATCTATCTAGCGTCTTGGATGTTTCTCCTCCGAAGAGAGGGTCCATTTCTATAGCTATGCCCAGCTCATTTCTAGCTAAGATCCGCCCATTTCCCGGCCTGTTGGCCAATTTATATATTAAGCTGTTGGCCAATTTATATTTTAAGCTGTTGAATATTTTGAAACTAATTTGACCGGGCACTGTTGCTGCCTACGGCTGCAACGCCATCCAGTCAAATTAGTTTCAAAATATTCAACTGAATATTTATTAAATAGTAAATCATCTAAGAAACGCAATTCGTACACTTGACGAACGCTTCAACGTCCATGGTGGTGACGTCGCCCTACATGTGGTGTAATTCAACTTTCCAGAGTACCCACCCATCATATGTCGTCATAATGAACTGCGTAATGTGCACAATGGCATCATAATGAATGACGTCATGGATGACGTCGATAAGTACGTCACGAACGCATATTTGAAGATGGTCTATGCGTTGTTGTACAAATTGTTTGCTTTTACTATTTAATAAATATTCTGTTGAGTATTTTGAAACTAATTTGACTGGGCGTTGTTGCTGCCATAGGCAGCAACAGCACCCAGTCAAATTAGTTACAAAATATTCAACAGCTTTCCTGCATAGTTTTCAGGAAATTGATAGCTAGGGCATTTGGGGATCGGTCAATCCCAACACGGCGAAGTGTTGGTGGACCTTAGCTAGTGATGGGCGGGGCATAGCTAAAAATGGAAAGGTCCATTGAGTATGCCGTCATACGCTTGAGCGAGAGACGGGATCCCTCCACTAACGATACTACTTATCCTTTGAAGGTGGCAGCGATATGAAGGCTTGTTATTTGGACGCCACGTGAGAGTTTGGTTCGTCCTCGTCCATATATCCCATATATAAGTGTGTATTGTGGCACAGCAGGCAGATAGCTCATGGCATCCTGTCAGACTGTGGCAGTACATCCTCGATCATGTGTTTCTGGTATGGCGGCATTAGTCCAGTTAATATATGAAATGACCCACCACAAATTGCAACAGAACTTATTTTATCACCATTCATCTCAGAAAAGCAAATAAAAGAACATATTAACAGTTTTCCAAAATTGAATTAGTGGAACAGTGCCTAATTTGCATATATCCAAGATGGCCGCCACCGTATTTGTGATTACATCGTTTTGTTCTAATTGCACTGCCAATCAAGCTATTTTAATATTTAAAGGTGTTAAAACATGCTCTTTAGTACAAGTAAGGAATATATTTATATATAACATTCTAACTTTATCAAGTGTTCAACTAGCTGAACAATTCCTTATTTGCATAACTCCAAGATAGCGGTCCCAATGTTAGAATTCAACAGTTGTGACCATTTATTGCCTTCTAGCCAAACTTTTCCATTCTTTCAAGATGCTAGTATACTATATGTAATATGAAATATTTGATAACACAAAATGACTGCAGTATAAATACATGTATTTTATTTTGTTAAATTCAAACCGGCTGCCAATAAAATCCAATATTATCATGATTTGAACTATTTTGCCGTACTGTAGCTCGCGGGGTAGCGTCGGGCCATTCCGGTGTCTGTTGTCGACTCGCCGTGCCGCATGTGCACGACGAGTGATGACGCGGGCTAGCTCCTGGTCTCAGGGTTACGGATCCCGTGCGACACTGCCCCACGGGTAACAAAGACCGGCTTCTAAGGCCGCTGGAACTTAATCGTTCCGGTGGGGCCGTGCGACCATTGTCGCGAACATTAAACACAACAGTCTCATCCCATGAATTGGTGTCACAGGTATGCCGGTCCATAGCAATTTTGAGATCCATGGACTTACAAGATTTGATGGTGACCTGACCTAAATAAGCCTATACAATTAATTTACCTAAAACAGACCGTCAAGTTTGCTAGATACAATGAGCATACGAAAATACAAGCCATAGAAACAGCCCGATGAACTTTTAAACGTGAGACCACCGGAGGTACCACACAGACTCGTAGATCCGCAGAGGTATCCCCGTAAAGGAGGTTCCCGCATACGAGATCATTAATTAACTTAATATAAATTATTATACCACTAAGCTGAAAAGGAAAAAAGGAGGATATCCTTTATTTGTGGCGAGAGGCTATGTGCCTCGCGCGGGCATTACTTCTGATGCTGTATTTCTGGGTGAGAAGTAGTAGCCTCATTGGATCCTTGCGAGAGGCAAGTGCCTCGCATGGGCCTCCGTCACAGCAAAATGCTGCCACCGCTTAAAGCGAGTGAAGAGCATTGTCCAGAAAGGGCCACTCTTATATTCAACCAAAGTGCTGTAAAGAAAAGATCATCCTAGTGAAACTATAAAAATGTTGCGTGCTGTTCTACGTGAAGACGGGATGAGCGACTCCCGAGGGATTCCCACGTCACCATCTTATGTAGGTCCAAGACACTGAATTAGTGTGTGCCGCGTGGATTTCTGTGGGCCTTCTGCTATGCTTAACCTATCAGTTAAGTTTTAAAGACAAGAACTATTTTAGGCCGCAACTGGCGGGGTTCCTACCGATCTTTGAACATGGCTGCCTGAGGGTGCAGATGCGCCGCCTCCCGTGAGAAGCCTTGGAAAGCATCTACCTCCGAGGACAGCTCACGTACATGTTACTAGGTAAGACATCCGAGCTTGGTAAAAATCCGGATGCCCGACTTCGTAACCACATAAAACGCCATAGGACAATGGCTACTTTTCACATAAGCAAATTTACGCAACTGAGTCATTGTTACAGTGGGGGTTGGAGAGACGAATATCCACCGTGAATGTCCTTCCCGAGAGGGCGTGGCAGATTCCAACATCCTGGGCAGCTAACTTTTGACCTGATGTTAGGTTTATACACAAGTCGCCCAATATGCACTGTGGTGCGGGAAATATCTTCTAAGGGATGTAAAAGATCAATAATTAAACTATGTTTTAAGTGCAGTGCTTCCTACATTGGCAAGGATAATTAACTACGAGGTATCAGAAGATACACGGGAGATGTGTGATACCATACCTTGGCCATCACCGCTCGGAAACCTCCAATAGTTTACCAGGGTCGGATCAGTCCATGGTGCGGATATGGATATCCAAGCAATTAAGAAGCCAAAAGTGGAACATGAAGAGAGACATTATTTCGCTGAGAGAACATCGCTGCCTCTACATCTGTAGAATCACATTTTTAGGCCGTAGAAGGCCCCACCGCAATATTGTTCTTTGTTAATTAGATGTGAACAATATTATTCAAAAGTTCCGTGACTGCCCCCGAACGAACGTCCGGGAGCTTATAAAATTTAGGTTGCGGTGGGTGGGAAACTGCTGCTGTACCATGGGAGAGAAATCGACAGAAACAGAGGTGAATGCTTAATAACTAAATTGTTGGTGGGTGCTGCAGGCAGATCCCGACTGTTCGGCCCCTGGCCGAGGATGCTCTTGATTTACTGAAATCGTCCCTTTTAATACTCGCTGAAACGTCAGACTCGCTGCCTCAACCAATCAAAATTAGCTGAACCAACCAATCAGCGGGCTAGAAACTCGTGACGTGTACGCGATTATCTAATTATTGCAATGTATATAGATGCGTACTACACACAAAACACTTATTATCGAGATACGTATATATACGTATTTACGACAAATCACTTATTATCTAGATACGTATATATACGTATTTACGACATTATTTCTTTGTTTCGAGTATATTTTGAAGGGGGAAAACAGCGATAACTCAGCCATTTCTGGACCGACTTTAAAACGGTTTACATATTTGAAAAGATCGTCGAATTGTGGTCTTGATTAATGGCAGAGTCAACGAGAACAGTTAATTATTAAGAATTACAAAGCACCAGCTCGGTACACTAAAAGCGCCACTCGCTCTTGGGCGTGCTATACACGCTCTGCTCCCACAGCGACACGCGCGCGCATGCGCGCTAACCGTTTTAACGAACTTATCGTTTTTGACAACGAACGAACTCTCATAGGCTTATACACGCTTATTGCTCTACCCAGGGGTGGGGGCGTGCTTATAGCAACGAATCCGGGACGGGCGGCCCGTACCCAGCTTGGCTGGGATGGCCAGTACCCAACCGGTCGATCCGCGCTACACCACACATTTACATTAACTCTGAATGTTTGACTATATTTTCACGAAACTGAATCATTGTGACATTAACCATACACTTTAATGGTAGATAAATAAACAAGAGTGACTAACATTTGTGGAACATTGACTTCTATGCAGACTTATCCTTATCAGGCAGCACCTTTAGGGACCAAAAGATGGCAGCTTTTTAAAGTGTGTGGTCACAAGACCAGACATCTTAAAGAACTGCCATTAATTGTTCGTAATTGATGTGTGTTAAGGGACAACCTGTGTTTAAGAGAACATTATGATTGCACATACTGCGCCTGTTATAGACATGTTTAACTATTCACTGTTTTATTTTGATTTTGGGACTTCGAACAATAAACGGCACAGATTGCATTATATCCAAACATATCTTTACAATCTAACATGAACGTTACGATTTGTATACGTCTGCCTACACATAGCCACCGCAGCGATGAACGTACAATAATAAGCTATTCAAGATAGCAAGCGAGTTGTATTAAGAGACTGCATTTCTTTAGCGACCACTTAATGTATGGCCTAAAGTGTATCAGTTATAGAAAAGGCTGATTGTTTTGTTTTTCAGTGGAACCATGCCGTTCCTAATTGACAGCAGATGGTAAAGTGTATATTAATATTATCCGCACACATAATTATGATATTTGGACATATTATGTCCTAGTGACGAGGAGCAGACGACCATAAATTACTCTGGAATAGTGTATAGCATTGTCTGTATGGGCAAACATGATGGATAATTAGGATTTAGGCCTATTCTTGCCTAGTGACGAGGACCAGGCGACCATAATTTATGCATTGGGTATTATCCTGATAACTGTTACTTCACAGATCCATTAACTATAATTTAATATAATCTTTGACAATGATTTATGCATCATATGTTTGATAAACCTTGCACATTTGACACATTAATACATACAACATTGCACTGACCACACCCAGTGGAGCAATCTAGCCCACTCTTCCTGCAAAAAACATCGTCAGTTCCTACATCCCATATTAGAGTAACGCCTAGCAACCTCCAGCAGTCCTATTGGGGCTGCTGCCTCCTTGTCTGTTATCTATATTTGGCAGAATACGTATATCATGTTCATATCATCTTCAGTCTTCTGGTTTCAGATGATCTCCAGGTGCCACCCACTTGTATGTACCAGTAGACTCACACACTGTGGAATTTGGAAGCTGGTGAGGTTGGGAGGAGCACCGCAGTCTGGCTTCACACATGATGTACTACTGCCTACCTTCTGGTGGAAGCGTTGCGCTCTGAGGAAATCTAGCTTGTCACCTGGTTGATTTTTGTACAATGAGACTATGACATTCTTCCCTGCTGCTATGACATGTCTTTTTGCTGTTTGTATCTCTAAATATTTCAGCCTGTTCCTATAACACTTGACTTGGGTGCATTAGTTTCAATGCACCCCTCCTGCACACTTGGGGAATATATACATATATATATATTGCATATTCCAAGTTACTAGCCTCTGAAAGAGAAGCTTCGGATCCATGTGTATCCCCTCACCTCTTATTTTCACTGCATTGTTATTGCTTAGGGTAGCCTCTTGGTCTTTTGTCATGAATAAATATTTGACAATGCTTTTGCCAAAATGTTTTTCATAATCTTGTTCCCGAATTCTGTAGCACACTCAACATTCACAGTGGCATCAGCCGTCACACCAGTCACAATACTGTTCATTGTTGGATTCGTCATAGAAGGACTTCTGGTGGTCAAAAGGCAAAAAGCTCCAATGTATCAGCCATGTCCTTCACCAGCCTTGAGACTGTCCCCTCTTTGTGTTGTTCACTCATCAGGTAGCTTACTGATGTCAGCTCCTACATGGCCAAGTTCACCTATCAGTGGGCATTGGTAGACAACCATACATCTCAGTGTTTTCGTCATCCCACGTCCTCTTGTCAGCCCATCCATACTTTTAATACTCCTCATCAATACATGCTATATAAGCAAGTCCTGTGACAATCCTGTCTAATATCTGTCAGATCTTCTACAAACACGCAGGCCATCTTGAAAGTACTAGTATGCGTCTGAATGTTGCTCAAGTAGGCTCTCCATGCTATGCAAATACAGGTGAACAGATTTGGTATAATTGTCGTTGCATGTAGCTGCCAGCTATGGCGGCATTTCTTGCATTGTCTTCAAATGCAGCTGCCAATTACCAGTCCGCTCTGCTTTGATGAATGTTTGGGAAATAGTCACCGTTTTCAGCTATTGCAACCACAACTTTGCTGTGCATTGGTTTTACATGGCATTTTACCTGCCAGTAGTTTCTGATTGATGGCCTGCATGACCTTATAGGTCTGTAAACTGTCTAATGTGATTCCCTCATCCATTATATGATCATACAGTGCTCCTGCAGCAATAAGGACTTCTGGCATTGGCGTGACATCCTCCTTTTTGCTAGTGGTTTGGTCCGATTCGGTTGAGGTACATTATATGATCATACAGTGCTCCTGCAGCAATAAGGACTTCTGGCATTGGCGTGACATCCTCCTTTTTGCTAGTGGTTTGGTCCGATTCAGTTGAGGTACATTATATGATCATACAGTGCTCCTGCAGCAATACGGACTTCTTGCATTGGCGTGACATCCGCCTTTTCGCTAGTGGTTTGGTCAGATTCAGTTGAGGTACATTATATGATCATACAGTTTTCCTGCAGCAATAAGGACTTCTGGCATTGGCGTGACATATGCCTTTTCGCTAGTGGTTTGGTCAGTTGAGGTACATTCATAAGCTTCACGAGAAGACTGCTGTAACTGTGCCTTCTTGCTCATCTCCTGCCCGACTGTGCCTTCTTACTCATCTCCCGCCCGACTTGCTGTACGGTGTCGTACTGGTATGCAAAAGACATGTGACATTAGCATGGCACTGAGGACCCTGGAAATCGATTTCCCCTCAGGATATTACCTACTTTATTGCTCATATATGTGCACACCAGCAATTCCAGCAGAACCGTGTCTGCAGTAAGGTGTGAAATAGAGCCTAAGAAACTAACTTTTGCATGGTATCGACCAAGTCTCAGTACAATCGACCCGATCTTATTATTTGCTGGTACACTCCCTTGTATTGCTGGAGCCTTCCACCAAAGGGGCTTGTCAAATGTTAGAACACATGTGACCCCATAAAGTACATACATGTACTGCAACAAATTGCAACGCGCAAGCTACAACATAAATTCTTTTCACTGTTTATCTCAAAAAACAAATAACACACACAAAACCTAAAAAAATTCAAGTAGTATTTAATAGTGCCTAATTTGTATAACTCCAAGATGGCAACCACAATATTTGACATTATATAGTTTTTAAACATTTTAAATTCTAACTAAGCTATTTTAATGTTGAAAGATGGTAATGGTGTATCACCTTTAAGCATTGAAAATAAGCTTGAATAGAAGTGAAAATAAAGTCAAAACTGTAATATCAAATATTATGGTGGTCATCTTGGATTCCTGTAAATTATGTGCTTTTCACGCATTAGATTATGCAGGACGTTTTATGTTTTATTTATATCTATCACTTACCTAAGTGTGGCTTAACACCTTTAAACATTACAAATAACTTGATCAGAAATAAAAATGAGATGAAAAATGTGCAATTATAAATATTGTGGCGGCCATCTTGGATTTATGCAAATTAGGCACTGCTCCACTACTTCGATTTTGGAAGACATTTAATGTTCTTTTATTTGCTTTTCTGAGCGATAAAATAAATTATGTTGCAATTTGTGGTGGGTTGACACAATTTCTTCATATAATGACTGGACTACATCTGTACGAAGAGATATACCCTATGTCCTTTCTGGGGTGGGCGGTGTGGGGAGGTGGGGTGGGAATGGGGCGTATAAAATTAATTGATTATCACGTTGTGTTGGCATGTCGAACAAGTGGCACGAATGTCAACCCATATTTATTATCGTTCTAATTATATAAGTACCATGTCAATTTGACATATTATACGTGAGTCACCTCCCATTTAATTTGTTATCAATTTACGTTGTTGTCAGCTTAATACCTATAGCTATAGGCCATTTACTTTGTTTTAATCATACACCTATATTCATGCCTATACAAATTACCAGCTCTGATCATTAGGAGTATGTCTATATAGTATTGTTTTAGTAACTGAATACTTCTTACAAGCTCACTGGTACTCTCGAGACCAGAACGAGGATGGGGTAAGTCTTCATACAGTTACACCTGTTAGCAACGGACACCGGCTTTTGAAGTCTTAAGACGCGTGGTTGTAAGACCGCGTGTCTTAATGATGTACCATCATTTGTTCCTCAATAAGATAGCTAATGTGTTGTTTATTAAGCTACCGCCTGTTCACAACGACACTGATTTGAAAACTTCGGCATCTCTTACAGCCGCTATATTGTTAAATAGCAGATATACGCCCTATATGTCCCTGATGCTATCTAGGATCTGGGAAGTTCGCTCTCAGAATGACCTTTCCAGTTTAACCATCCATCATATGATGTCATAATCAACTATGTGACGTGTAGAATGACGTTATAATCAATGACGTCCACACTGACGTAGATAAGTACGTCACGAATGCTTAATTGAAGACGGGCTAAACTGTGTTGTACGAATTGTATGTCTTTACTATTTAATAAACATTCAGTTAATTATTTTGAAACTATTTTGACTGGGCGCTGTTGATGTCATAGGCAGCAGCAGCAGCATCCAGTCAAATTAATTTCAAATATTCAACAGCTTACCTGTATAGTCTTATGGAAATTGATAGTCAGGGAGTTCAGGGATCGACCCCAACACCGGCGAAGCGTGGGTGGAGCTTTGCTAGAGATGGGCGGGGCATAGCTAAAACTGGAAACGTCCATTGATAACACGATCCTTCGATGGTGGCACGACCGTGAAGGCTTGTTCTTTGAATGACACGTGAGAGCTCTGTATAATGATTATTGGGCCGCAGCCGGTATTGCATGTCATCATTTTCAAACCTTGGCAGGAGAAAAGTTCTTCAGGTGCTATTGTATGCATTGGGACTACATCCCATCTGCTGGCAAAGCATGGTGATTGATACCAACACTTCCTTAGGCCAACTAGATGCCATGTTCAGGGCTGCCACTATGTAAATGCGTATTCATATAGTGCATTAGAGTAGCACACTTGAATGAGTGCAAAATGTATTTTCAGTCATTCGCAGTGAGTTAATTATAAAATTAACATCGCTTGTTGTGCAGTGCAGGTCAAAATCTCGTTTAAACTGAAGATAACAAGTCGATAATAATAAGTTAATTATAAATCGGTGAAATATGCACGGTGAATGGTCTGACTGAAAAAGTGCAAATGCACCTTGTTTATCCTGGCCATGTCTCGTGCTTGTCATTGCGAACATGTGGAACTCTAAATATGTGGGTTAGCGACGTCACTTGCAGTATTAGTCTAGGTGGCCTGCATGACAGTCATGTCTAACCATATTTGATAATGAAATGATAATGTGTTGTGCTAAATGACATGTGGGGTCACGATTCACTGGCACGCCGAGAGCGCTTACCGAGCTTTATATAAACCAGCTGAGCAAAGAAAAAGGGGACTTGAAATGACTATTTTTATAGGAACGTGTCGCGTCGGAGGTAGGTCGAAAATTGTAGACAATGTATTTGTGAAATCTTGGGAAGAAAATTATTATTTTGTCAAATTGATGGAGGATGTGCATTGATCAAATTAAACCGTTGAAGAATATAGAAAGTATTTAGCATATGATTACCATATTCTTTCAAGTTTTCATGTTTAATAGAGTCGAATAAGATTCAATCGGTTCTAGTATTCTCTTAGTCTGTTGTGGCTGAGGATAAGGAGTGCTGATGCTTCCGCCATAGACGTTTGCCGGAAAAGTGAGGTAACTCACGTGAAAGGAACTCTCACCGTATCTTTTACTCACCATTCAGGTGATAGAATTTGCCACCCACAATCCATCCCTGACATTTTAGCATTTTATCATGCCCACAACGAAACATATTTACGCTTTAGTAGCGAAATGCTCACACATTTCTACAGCCAATGATGGCAGTCATGATTTACTTTTCAACCAATCAGAACAAACATAGCGTATTTGCCTAGGTATACGCGATCAGTCATGGAGGTGGCAGCTATAGTTTGGCAATGTGGTATAAAAGCAATCATGTATGTAAACTGTTAAATATTTTGAAACTAATTTGACTGGAAGTGGCAGCAACAACTTTCAGACAAATTAGTTTTAAAATATTCAACGGGACGAGTATTACATAATAAAGAATACAATACATTGGCACTTACATGACATCACACACTATCGCATGAGGAGACAAAATGGTACCGATCACTATCCAACATTTACGCGATATTACAAAGCAGATACTTGTGATACAAATGAGGAAATGTGGCAGGATATCTATAAACCATAATCTATCGGTATAATACAACATTTAAGATGAGATTAGCATCCCTTGAAGCTAGCCCATTCTGCTGACAGTCAAATATATCAGGTCTAAAGAACTCAAAAATATATATTCGATTTTACAACCATTGTACTGAATAGGTGAGCCCCGAGTTCTATTTTTCTAGTCAAACTTTCTCCGAGTATTGCAGTAACGTTTAAGCGAGAGATTTTGTGTAGACAAATATTTCCATTACCCGACCATTGAAGATGAAAATTCACAGAAATTAACGAACATTGCCGAATATCACCAAATATTGCCAAACATTACTGAAGATTGCTGAAGATTGTAAAAGAATGCCGGACATTACTGGAAACACCAGAAGTATCTAAATGCGATTAAAATGCCCTAAAAAGTAGTGAAAACAATAAAAATTGTCAAACATTAACTAAAATAACAAAATAATCAGAACAAAACTGGAGATATAGATGCAGTTCAGTTATTCAACACGATAAGAGACATAATTACAGAATTGAGGGACAGTACACAAGAACAGAACCAGATAACGCATAGCCAAGAGCTAGACCATGTCAATCGTGAAGCCATAATCATATAAGAGATACGAGACATAAGAGATACGAGAATCGTACAAGACATATTATGTCTTGTGATGGGCTTACATCGAAGAAGGGACGAAAATACGTAGAGCACATAGTTAACTATTTTGTGGAAACAAATGAGAGTGTCAGACTGAAAGATGAGTTAAATAGGATCCATTAGAAATCTGGCGAGGACATTAATACATTTAACAGGAGATTAAAGCATCTCGTCAGATTGGCATATACATGACTGGAAAACCATACAACAAGAGAATCATCATGAATGCATACATCTGTGCATTGAACACTTGAGCACAATGGCTCATTAGGCAAGAACATCGTCGATAGCGATAGATGCGCTATACACATAATGACGCAACCCCAAATTGGTATCGGGAAAACAGCATGCCATGATGCCCCATCGAAATGGGCCACCTAGCCAGTAATTATTGTTGACCTGCTTGTGATAGTCCAAGATCATAATCAGAAAACAGAGATGGAGGGAAATGTTCCAGACCAGTGGGCGCCTGGTCCATTTATGCTTTAGAACATTCAGGTCTAATTGAGGAAAATGGTCTGAGTGTCGATGTATTGGTTAATACTTGTGCTAGTGTGTCTCTGATTGGAAATAATATTTGAAAATCAATTCTAGGTGTCAATCTTTTGAAGAAAAGCAAAACATTACCGGATACAGTTAATCAAACCGAACATTGTAAAAACCCAAGTTTGAGAAATGCTCGAGGCTGAAGTTATTAGGCTCTCATCCTCACCATGGGTATTGATTAACACTCTAGTTCTGAAGAAAGATGGAATCACATGTTTCTGCATAGATTATTGATGCCTCAACGAAAGTTGCCATAAAGATTCCTGCCAGTTACAGAATATTTCAGATATATTTGATTTGCTGCACGGCACATCTCTGTTTTCTACAAAGGCTGGGTATTGGCAAACACCTACGACTAGCAAAGCCATTGAGAAGAAAGCGTTCCTCTGCTCTAAAGGTTTATTTGAGAGGACCTGTATGCAACTGGGTAATGGTATTCCAACTCATTAGAGATTGCGAGAGTGCATTCTCAAGCAAAAGCATAAAAAGTGCGATTTTGCAAGTAAATCAGACACAGAATTAGGTGATCATCATCCGAGAGATGAAACCGGCACAGGATGCAAGTGAAGTCCGAAGTATACTAGGAGCTATGGGTTATTAAATGAACGATCTGTTCACATTTGTAGAAGACACGCATACATTGAATTTACGGTAAAAAACGAACGGTCAATTAAAGCCTAAAAAAATAAGAACGGATTACGGGAAAAACAATTTTACATACACAGCAACAAAAATGTGTAATTCTTTAACTATTAATATTAAACATTCTCCGGCACTCGGGATCATTCATCGCAAATATGTGTGATTGTTTACCCGTATGATGATGATATTAATAATGTTTTCATTAACGTCTATTTTGCCCCCCACTGCCCCAAAGATACGGTTACCCATCTTCGCCGCGGAATCTCCTGCGATTTGCAACATTCAAGGACACGCCAGGAGCAGCCAAGTGTGACCACATTAATCACCTCCACCAATAGCTTTGCTTAATTTACAGAGGACATTGAAAACGAATTGTTCGCAAAACAATAACAAATGTAACTTATAATTACAGTGCCGGACAATCCAATATGATCAAATATAAGTACTAGGAAGAACAATAACCCTGATCATTTAGCACAATAGAGATAAAACATACAAAAATGCCCATTTGTTGATCAAGAGAGGTGTGTTCCCAAGAAATGAGCAGCAGAATGAATGACTCAGAAACCGGGCCAGTCATTCCGGTGTCCAATTCTCGGAAACACTCCTCCCAGACCCGCAAATGGACATCGGAACAATAATCCTGATAATTAGTAATAACAACCTAGTCTTCTCCTGGTCTGCAAATATACATCTATTAAATTATATTTAACAATTGTTTATTTATAATCATCTGCATTAAATTAATGTCTGCTTTAAAGACAGCTAGAACACTCTCCAGTGCTTTGAGTGTTGGTATTGAGAAATGTCCATCTGCAGACCGAGAGTCAACTGCTCTTTGTGGGTTTACCACTGGAATGACCGGTTCACTGACTGGGCCTGTTATTCGGGTGGAACATTTTCAGGAGGATTGTTCTTTTGATCTGCAGATTTTCTTTATCATTAGAGCACGAAATCTAGACACAAAATATGTTCCCTTGCTGTATAACTTTGATACTAATTTGACTGGATAGTGTTGCTGCCGAAGGTATCAAGACCTTTCATTCAAATTATGCTTAAGATATGCAACAGCTTAACAGCATGACTTGAGTTCTAATACTAGTGTTGAAATGGTTAGATATTGGAGACAATATATTGCGTAGACCTACTATATTGGATGTAAACTCACGGGAGTGTATGCACATGAGTTTGTGTGCGTGTGGAAGTGAGTGTGTGTGATTGAGAATGCATGTGCTTTGGTGAGTTCTTAATTTCAGTAGCCTATATATGTCTAATTGACCTTTAAGATGCAAACCTTCGATGGAACCTTCTGATTTTATCCTACATTATGAATTGCTATGTCAAATTTGGTGATTCTTACGCTCTTTGACCCAAAAATGCACAAGCCTAGCGACAAGCCCATAAAGTGGGCTAGGGAAATGACCATTTGCAGTCCAGAGGACTATTTTAGAAAATTTATGACAGGAATGACTGTCACGATAATCGAGCCAGTCTTTCCGGTGGTAAATTTACAGTAAAATTGGCATTGTCTTGTTCTGGAAACGGACATTTCACAATAGATAGGCCTAATTGAAGTTTTCCTGTCAAATTTAGTCACTAAAGGGTTAAGACATTCGACGGCGTGGGTAATGATAATAATTCTACTAAATCTATTGTTTCTGTATGTATGTAAAATCGTATGTTATAATGTGCTTAGCTGTATTTGTCTACGAAATTGAGAATTAGTTTCTATATTTTAGCACATAAGAATATCGTTATTTCTCTTTCTTGCATGTTTCCAAAGCATTTCAGCAGAAAAGAAAGGAATTTACTTTACAATGCTGAATATATCAATGCTAATTTGACCGGAAGTTTGCTGCTGTTGAAAGCATCAGTTGCTTTTGTTCAAATTACTCTTAATACAGTCAGAATATTACAAGATAAAAAAAAAGAAAGAAAGAAAATGATGATGAAAAATAGAAATACATTCCGTAAGTTCCTTGTCTGTAGGCCTACATAGATGTATAAATTTGTACATATTGTATAAAAAAAATGTATGTATATATGTTAATGAGGGCCTCTGCTAGATCAGGCCTTGTACTTGAAGTGTTACCCTCAATAAATAACGATTATTATTTATTATTTATTTATTATTATTATTATTATTATTATTATTATTATTATTGATCATATGTGAAGATTTACATGGAAATATCCAGGCCGCTTACTGAGCTAATGATGACGTACACACAATTACGGTAGGGAAAGGAGGCGCAAGCAGTATTTGACAAATTGAAGAATTTGTTAATCGGTGATATAGTGTTCACTCACTCTGACCGTAATAAGTCTTACGCACATGTTTCTAGTTACGCAATTGGTGCAATTTTAGTGCAAGTCGATAGCCAAGGTATCAACCGTGTAATTCAGTATGTGATCTTGAAGGACAGCCAATCGAACTGGCCGGTCATTGAGAAAGAGGCTTCTTATGCAATCGTGTCTGCTCTAAAAGCGCTATGACCATACCTCTTTGGAGGTGATTTCACTGTGTTCACTGACCACGAATGATTGAAGAGTTTATTTGTGGATGATGTGAGGAACACGAAGGCGCAGAGATATGCAGTGTTAATCACCGAATATGGATGCAAGATTTGAGTACATCAAAAGATAAAGAAATGTTTGATTGGATATCCTATCTCACTTAAGATGACCTGCAGAAATTGTCAGATTCGACAGAGGAGACTACGTGGTAACATAGGTCTTGGATGGAGTCTTACCATATGCACCTTTGGAAACGCATGACATATTGTAGAATGAACTATGTGAAGAGCACCATCGAGAATTTCCAGAGTTGTTTACAGAAACTTTGAAGAATCATGCTGTGTATAATGGTTCCATGTACAATATGCACGCTTCTTCTGCATTGAAGTAGGAAAGTGTGTCCTTCAACCAGCATATATAAATAAATAAATAAATAAATATATAAATAAATAAATAAATAAATAAATAAATAAATAAATAAATAAAACACGGTTTCCTTAAGCAACAACTAATTCATGATGTGTGCCTTCATAGATGAAGCAAATGCTTTGCTTGTTATCTTGATGATATTTCAAGGATGCTCATAAGTAAATTCATGTCATTTTTCAATATGCATGCATGGCTAGAATCTGAATTTAGTTTCGGGTCAAGACTTCAAATGTCGAGATCACGAAGTGACTTAGTACATATCTGAATACACATTTTTGTCAATAACTCTGCAATGCAGGAAGGAAGAATCACCATATTTGCGCCACCTCTTCATATTACAACTGCCTATGGTTATTTTGAGTTTGAGGTCAACAGACGAATAACTAAGTCACGGGTTCACTAATTACATTGTCAAAACCAAGTGCAGAGACAAGAGTCAACATCTCCTTAAAATACACTCTTGTTGCATAGTTCTGCTACAGATGCCATGATTATGAAGAAAACTAGTGTTTATTTTGAAAACAATGCTATTGTATTCGGCTGCTGTCTATGGCTGAATACTGGATAATGTAATTTAATAATTTATCCTTCAAATTTCATCACTATCTAACCATCTCTATCTAACGAAAGCCATGTGTTTGTGATCATTTTCGTTGTACAGCGACTTTGCTGCAGTTGCTCGGTCGAACTTTGCGCTATCCGTGGATGGGCTCAGTCTAGAGGACGTCAAACCAGACACGGTAGCCGTGTCATCAAGGCTAGAAAACCAGAATGACGCACCACCTAGTCGACCATTGGTCCCGCCAGTGCACAATGCGTCCACGTACCAACTGTACAGGGTCAAAGACTACTTGGAAATCTATAAGGCAGTGAGTGTACTAGACCGGCTAATGATAACATCTGTATTAGAAGCCCACGAACATATGAAATAGAAAAGTCATTACGTTCAATCCTGTCCTGCACGCCCATTCGACCGCCTGCCCGCATGCCCGCCTGCTTGTCTGCCTGCCTGCATTCCTGTCTGCCTGCCTGCCTGCCTGCCTGCCTGCCTGCCTGCCTGCCTGCCTGCCTGCCTGCCTGCCTGCCTGCCTGCCTACCTGCCTGCCTTCATTCCTGCCTGTATGTCTGCCTGCATGTGTGCCCGCTTACTTGCCTTCCCTCCTTCCTGTGTGTTTGTCGGACTGCATGCCTTTCTGGCGGTAGCATTCTCGGAAACTGTTGATCCACTTTTTCTAACCTTTAATGCAAGAAGGCTGCTCCTGTACCCTTGGATGTGTTACATATGCGCTTGATCCGCATAAGCTACAGATTAGAGTCAAACTATCGAGCTAGCCATTTATGGGAAACCGTTGGTAGGATTTGCCTCAAAACTGAATTGAAAGATTTTGTTCTCAAAAACTACGATTTCTCTCATTTGAGCTTGATCCATATATATAGAGTTAAAATATGAACTTCTGTCACAATTATATAACAAAAGCAATTAGAGATTAAAAACCCTCGCCCTCCAGTCTTTTGTCACGTTGTAAAGATTTTTTCAGATTTTCCAGATTATCGGATCACACCCATAGTACAGTCACGTCCTTTCTTGTGTTAAGATTTGATTCAAATTTGACCATTACTTTCTGAGATAGCCATAGATAGAGAATTTGAAGCTATCCAGATCCCTTTTTATCCAGACCACGGTTAAAGTCTGGAAACCCTAGGTTATGTAATTTAATTTGTTATGTTCAAATTTGAGGCAAATCGGACTAGCGGTTTTTTTAGATACCTATAGACCCCACGCATGCACGCACGCATGCACGAACGAACTCACGCACATGCGCTCATTATAGCACACAATCATGCACGCTTACACGCACGCACGCACGCACGCACACGCGCGCACACGCGCATAGTACACACACGCACGTATACATGCACACATTCATCACGCACACTGAATGGTGTATCTGCGTGATTGTGCTTGTACTGGACACTGCCCTGAATAACTCATGAACTGTATCTTTTGTACCGTTCAAGTAGTCTGTTGTTATTTCATATTTAACCAGGGTGGGCACCTGTACTCGCGCCTGGGCAATTCTAACGCGGATTCTGTGGAATGTGTGATCGCTGACTTTGAGTGTGGCGCGGGTTCCCTGGTATTTGCTAGTGGCAATGCAGCCATGTCAACATCACTTCTCACGTTCCTGTCATCCGGGGATCACATTGTGAGTGACATATAGGCTAGACGTGATACGTGATGGTGTACAGTACAGCTCAGAAATAACTAAAAGGAGAGAACAAACGCAGAAGGGGCAACGCACGCAAAATATGCTTCTGTATAATATAAACAAAATAAAATATATTGTTTGCATGTTTTCGAATTCCGTAATAGTAAATTTCGCCACGGAAAGTCATTTTCTTCAATTTCGTATGAGAATCACGGTGTGACGTCATCGCATGAATTATTGTTGTTTACATGACTTTATCTCTTGAATACTATTTTGTTGTTGATGATTTATGGCTCACAACAACCCATTCAAACACCAACAAATTAATGAGATGCAGGGCTGGCGGTATGATCAGCGAACGGAAAGAAGAAGAAGATGAGATGCAAGAGGACAGCTAGACTGTGTTAATCTAGACGCCAATGGACCTTTCCGGTTTTAGCTATTCCACGCCCATCTGTAGCTAAGCTCCACCTCGCTCGTGTTGGGATCGATCGATCTCTGAACATCCTGACTATCAATTTCCAAAAACCAAATACAGGAAAGCTGTTGAATATTTTGTAACTAATTTGCCTGGGTGCTGTTGCTGCCTAAGGCAGCAACAGCGCCCAGTCAAATTAGTTTCAAAATATTCAACAGCATGTTTATTAAATAGCAAAGAATTACAAAGACATACAATTTATACAACGTGTCGGGCTCATTGAGATTTGCCGACGGTCTATATGGAATCATTTGTGACGTAATGATTGCAACGTCATCATACAAGCGCTGAACTGATTATGACGTCATATGAGGTTAGATGATGGATGGATACTCTGGAAAGGTGAATTTCTTATAATCTGTGTGGCGTACTATGAATCCACGTGGTTGAAAAGTCACATCATGACGTCATACCGCTAACTTTATGGCATGTCAAGATTCATGACGTTAATCAGAATTTTTCAATTGATTGAGCTTGTGAAAATGTGTTCTATTGAAGGGATCTTTATCAATTTTGGATAGGAGATTG
Organism: Chaetoderma sp. LZ-2023a; assembly: GCA_034401795.1. Classification (NCBI taxonomy): domain Eukaryota; kingdom Metazoa; phylum Mollusca; class Caudofoveata; order Chaetodermatida; family Chaetodermatidae; genus Chaetoderma; species Chaetoderma sp. LZ-2023a. Next base: position 34,557,425 of record CM067367.1, on the reverse strand, counting down.
TGCTTGGCGGAATGGGTGGCATACTTTAGCAATCACTGATTGTCGTTCTTGTTACTGAAATAAGTTAATTGCATCTGGTCGGCTATTTATTCCAACAAAAGATGTAATATGATTGACAGATTTGACAAATTAATTGTGTGTCAGTAGTTTGTATTTAAGTAGGTATTTTCAGGGATGTACAAGCTTGTATGCCCTACCTGCAAACGTGTTTGCATTTCCCCGTGCGAAACAGGGAAATAATCTTTTGCACAGGCCGTACTATGGAATACTTGTAATGCTTTATTGAATAACTTAGAGGCGATTGGCGTAGACACCATTTTATTGACAAGAAGTGTGTAATCGCAATGGGTTGGCCACTATAGTGATAACTTAAATATTTCATGATGAAGCCTGCCAAAACCGGCGTCTGCAGTAGTCTTGAGAAATCGCGATGTCCAAGCCAAGAGAAAACTATTTTTTGAAAATTTACCAAAGGAATGACTGTCTCGATAACCGAACCAGTCATTCCAGTGGTAAATTTTCAAAAATAGTCTACACTTGACATGCAAATGGACATTTAATCAACATATGGTTTTAATTTGGTTAAAACTTATCATCATTCTGCCATGGGTATATTGCCTGGTACATCCTGCCTGTGATACTCACAGAACCGTCACTTGAACAGTTAATAACAGCACACGAGGAAATACAGAATGCTGCTGCTGCTGCTGCTGCTACTACCATTACTACTACTACTACTGCTGCTGCTGCTGCTGCTGCTGCTGCTGCTGCTGCTGCTACTACTACTACTATTACTACTACGACCGCCACCCCATCGCCGCCGCCGCCGCCGCCGCCCCCGCCGCCGACGACGACGACGGCGACGACGACGACGACGACGACGACGATGATGATGATGATGATGATACACTGTATTATGCGGCTGTAGTAGCAGAAACAGCCTACAGCTGCAATCAGTCCTTCTTTTCGTTTATCTTCCTCAGGTCCATTCTTGATCTGAGCGTACTGAGTGATTTTTTCTTGAAGACATTTCGCAGCACGCCTAGCAGATTTATGTAATCGCTTTGACGTCATCTCCTGGTTTTATCTTGACTGGTTCCCAGTTGGGAAAATTCCTATGCTCTCCGAGTGTGTGTGTGTGTGTGTGTGTGTGTGTGTGCGGGTGCGTGCGTGCGTGCGTGCGTGCGTGCGTGTGCGTGTGCGTGTGCGCGTGCGCGTGCGCGTGCGTGTGCGTGCGTGCGTGCGTCTTTAGGCACCCTTAGCACATGACCAATTATGGACCATCTTTGTTAGACGAGTTTCACACATTATCTACACCAATTAAATAACAGTAGTATGCCATGTGACTTCAGGGCAATAAAGGGAAATAATTATTCATGTATTGATTTCGCAGGTGTGTACCAATCCTGCATACACTAATACGCTATCCTTCATTCAACACACTCTGTCAAAGTTCAACGTTGAAGTGACGTTTGCGGAGAGTGGAGCTCCAGTAGAGACCTGGAGGCCTCTCATCAAACCCAATACAAAAGTAGGCTATCACAATAATTTTATGATTTTAACGGAAATCTCATCATATACTTCTGATCCCGATGATAGAACGTGCCACTCCTTATTACCTGTGTCGTTGCCGTGAAATTGAAATACTGGGACTCTAGCGTTCAAAGGGTTAACAATTACGAAGAAATGTAAAATGATGGAAATATTTATGTTGACCCTTTAAGACTAAAACTGGCCAAAAATTGCTCCTGAGGTCGTCTAGAGAAATGTCCACCAAGATAAAATTATTTTTGAAAATTTATCACTGGAATGACTGGAGCAGTTACGGAGTCAGCCATTCCTGTGGTATATTTTCATGATTTGTCTTCTCTTAATTTGCAAATCGACATTTCGCAAGACAACACCAGAAGCTATTTTTGGCCAGTTATAATGCATAGCTTCCAGTTGGAACCCGTTAACCCTTTCACGACGAAGACATAAAGACCGGCCTCTGTAGTAGTCTTGAGGAATATCCATTTGCAGGCCACGAGAAGAGTATTTTTGAAAATTTACCACTAAAATAACTGTCTCTGTAACCGAGCTAGTCATTGAAAAGGCGGGATTATCTAAAATGCGCCAGCAAATGAACATTCAATAAACAAATATTTTGATTTTATAAATAAATTTAGTTATTAAAGAGTCAATGAAGATCTCATAACCATTTTTATCATATGAACAAGCCTTCCGCCCGTTCCATATTTTTTCGATATGAGCACACGTGCCATATTCAACGGAGTATTTTCATTGGCTGTTGGGTGTGCAACCCATTTAAATCGACCAATTATAAAACATCGATTGATGTGAGCTTAGGGATTACTACGCGGTACTGTTTTACTACGATTTGTTTACTACGATTTGTCATTCATGAAACGTCATCGCAAAATGTCATCGTTTGACAGTTTATCAGTCGGTAGCGAAGTCACGATTAATGGCCATGGCTCTGCGCCAGTCTTAGAAGAAAAGTGTAGTTTACGGCTGACATCGCCAGATTTTGTGTTTGTCACTATATTTTGCTGCGCATTCAGTATCTGTTATCAAGTACTGGTGCGTCACAGCGGCGGTATTGATTTCACAAAAATCAACAATGAGAAATGAGATAAAAGTCACATCAGCAACTATTGGCAAATATTTCAAAATTACAGTTTATATGATAAATCAAATCTCAAACTCGGTCACTTTTCATACCACTATTATGAACCTCGTTGAAAATGATCAATTAAGTTGATAATTTTCAACTCAGCCCATAATAGTGATATGAAAAGTGACCTCGTTCCAGATTCTCTATTAAACATCCAAGTGAAGTTTCTGATAGCATTTTATTTCACTTTTAACATTTTAACTTTTTATTAGTGTGTAAGTTTATCTACAGGACCTAGAACTTGCCTGCTCATTTAATATTTCCAGATTTTATACGGAGAGACACCGTGCAATCCTGATATGAGTATTCTCGATCTGGAAGCATTTGGAAAACTCGGTCAAGAAATGGGAATCCTCACATTCGTTGACAGCACATTTGGTTCTCCATATCTACAACAACCAATCAAATACGGAATTGATATATCCCTTCATAGCGCGTGAGTGCATAGTTTAAAAAATAAATCAATAAAAGATAAGGATACCTAGGAAATGTCTACCGGTACTAATGTAATTGTAACACTGCGGTGTCTGGCTATGAAATAATATAAGGCCTCTTCTTATATAACCAGCTAACCACTCAACATATCTGGTACTGATCCAAGCAAAAAAACCTCTTGGTGTAGTCATAGTTCAAAGGTCCATACTTGAAATTCCCATAGGTTTACTATGGGAACACCGTGATACAAACTCACGTCAATACAACTACTACAACTTGGCCAAATTTTAAGTCGATCTGATGAAAAATATAGCTGCGGTTATTTACATTTTTCTTTATTTCATTTCAACTTTTTCGATCGTTGAGAGCTCATTTCTGCCAAAAACGATCATTTTGACCAAAACGGGCTTCCTGGGCACACAGATGGGTCATACGATATCATCTATTATGCCTATCTGTCCTGTATAATTAAGGGGAACTCATTTCTGCAAAATACGAAATTCGGTAACTTTGACGGCTAAGGAATGCCCATGACATTGAGGTCGGATCACTTCAAAACCTTCACTATTGGATCCGGCATACGTGATATACATATGGTAAATTAATTTTCCGTGAGAATCAAGGAACAGTCAATCTAACACCGCCAATCAGTTTGAATGGGTAAAGGGAGGTTATTAATGACAAAAACGAAAATAGGTACATTTGACCCGTAAAACGTCAAATAACCAAGACATTTGCGGTCAGTAGGGGCAATGGAAACATGACACCTTGACCTTGAGGTCGAATCACTTCAAAGCCATCACCATTGGATTCGACCCTGAAATGTCAAATAACCGAGAAATTGGCAAAGTTAGCGTGTCGTCATGGTTTCAAAATATAAATTTCAGTCAATCTAAGATTCTCAATCAGCATGCATGGGTATGTGAGGTGGGGGTGCGGTGGGGGTGGGGTGGGGTGTGGGGTGGGGTGGGGTGTGTGTGTGTAGTCTATACGAAAAGCGAAAACGACTATCTTGCGACCCTACTGGGTGACCTTGAGGATCATTTTGAAACCTTAACTATTGGATCTGACATATCTGAAGTTTTCCTGAAAATCAAGGATATGGCCATAAAACGTGAAATAACCAAGAAATTTGCAAAGTCGTTAGGGGCGATGGAAACATGAAATGATGTTACATGGTATCGTCTAATATGCCTATTGACCTTCCATGATGAGTTACTTCCATGATGAGTTATTTGTAATGCGCCATTTCAGAGTGGCTGGTGCACCATTCAAATCAGACATTATGAGTACAAGTTGATTGTCTGCAAGTCTACAAGCCCAGTCCAAAGGATCAATGCCACTTTCCATGTCCATCCATAATACACCCCGAGACAATGGTATTTGGTGGAAGATTCAGTTGGGGGAGACGTTCGTGTGTAATGAATGATTTAGCGCAGTCGACTTTCTTAGTAAATATGTCATAACGCAAGGCCGCCAGAGAGCATGTGCTCTCGCCACCAAAAATAACAGCCATCGCTTGGCTTCTGAAGTTTTCTATGGCAGTGCGATTCTTGCCGCGTAAATGAATGCATTTGCACAGAACTGGAGGACTGGATCGCCTTTCACGCGCTTTTGGAAGGCGGATTACGTTCCTACACCAGAAACACGAGACGTTGAATCACATCCTGTGAATGCATACAAGAATAACATTTGTGTAATCACTGTCAAGAAGGCGCTTTATCCAATTGCTGTTGTACACATTTGGAATACCTCTTGACTGATTGTCCGATCTAAAATAGAGTGGTTTCCGATCTGCTGGAGTGTAATGGAGAAGAAGCATCAACAGGCCAATGTCCTCTCCAATTAGAGTGGTGGAATGCATAGATGCGGTGGCAACCGTAGCCCTAGCAATGCCCATAGCAGCATCCCCTTCTGCCTGTATGACTGTACAACCCACTCACTTCAGTTCTTCACTTATTAAACTGATTAGTTGGTGCTTATTAGTTCCCCATCTTAGGATTTCTTCCTTCTTCCCTTCAAACTCAGTTTCACTGGGGAAGTTTACAATCGGATAAATAATGGTTTGTCCCCGGCTCTGGTGTGTGTTCTCCTTGATCGAAGGACCTGCCCCATAACCGTCAAACACAACAGTTGCTGCCCCATAGTGCGTACTTGTAAAGTCGGCATACACCTTGGCTATTTACCATTGGTATCGCCTCCTACCCACTTCGGCTTGTGCAGTAAGGGGCTTCCATCAAGCACATATCTTTCAGTCTGCGGGATGGTGTCTGATGTTGCTTCACTTGATGGCATCGTGTTACAGTGGTCAGTGATGGCATGGACAAGTTGAAGTTTGTCAGCCTTTATCAAGATGTTATTGTCCTCAAAACGGGATGGCGAATATGCACTCGGCTCATATCTTATCACCTCCTCGAGAGACAGCTCTCTTGTCCTGGAAACCAACAGGAATCATTGGAACAGTAGGTTAGGATCAATGGTTTTGTCAGGAGCAACCTTTACATCAGATGAACTTCCCAGGGGCTTAGCTTTCTCTTTCCTCTTAAAAGAGAATGAAAATATTGGCTGTCCAATCATTCTGTCAATGATGTTTCTTCTAACGGACGCATATTCATGTACATTGATGTCTTCCTTTGCCACTATACCATTGATGATGTTTCTCAATGCAGGATCAGAGGAGAAAGGCGAACATGGAAGTTAGCTGTGTGCTTATCTTCGAAAGATCTGTTGCATCCCATTCAATCCTTGCGTCAGTCGAATCTTTGTGTTGTTCACTTGTGGTGTATGCGAGATGATTGAACTCCTGCATGCCAATGTTGAACTCAGACATCATAGGGGCTGACATTGTCCACACTGCTCGCTGATCTTCCGTCAGCTTACTGCCATGAGCCAAAAAACTGATTTGTTGAACGGCTATTACGGAAGCCATCTTGGAGCTTCCTGTAGACATCTTGGTGTTTGCTCTCCAGTTGACTCGTTTCTTGTATGTAGAGATATGCAGACTTCAAGTAGTTATAATGTCCTGCTGCAGCAAATAATGGCAAGGCATCAGCAATAGCGTGCAAGTGAATCACCCAAGCCCCAGTGCGATCTGCCTTGATCAGTGCTCGTGCAGTACCAAGCATCCGCTGAAAACCTAGCCACAACTGACTTGTTTTGGATTGCGCACTAAGCTCAGCTTTCTTTTTGTCAAGTTCCTCGCTGATACTAGCAATTATATGGGATGTTACAAGACTTTCAAGAGTGATGTCACCCTTCAATACGCTCCAAGCAGATTCATAAGCAAGTGGAAATTACCAAGCCGTAGTACTATTTCTTTCAAGTGACTATTCTATGGCGCAGCACAGATGATCTCAGCACCTTTTTAAGTACAGGGGGCTGGTCAAACGTTATCACTGGGGGGGGGGGCGGGGACGGGGCGGGTGGCGGGTGGGGTGGCATGGTGTTTGAAGGCCAGGTTGTTGAGGAACTCTAATGCGGACAAAATACAAGTTTTGTCACCAGGATACATGTTGATTATGGGCAAATACAGAATTGAAGATTGGCTGGGATGCATATGCCCCTGATGAAAGATATGCACCATCCACTGCCAATTCGAAACTGGTTGTTTGAAATGTAATCCCATAAGATATCAACTCTCATGTCACAATCTTGGAGACATGGAAGTTATTTAAACATGATGTTTCGAAGAGCATGAGTGGCGAAGCAGTACTCTATAATATCAACTGTTGACATCTTTACAATGTTCAGTTCTGAAATTGTTTGTCTATTGACAAGAAGGCTTCGTTTCCTATCAGGAGTAAATGCGGCAATCATGCCAATCCTGTGAAATGTACCTTTGCCCTCAATTATAAGAATATTGTGCTCAACATTGTGACCAGAAAATAACAATAACAAGTCTAATAGATATATGTCTTCAACTAGCAAATCGGGTGTGACACAGCTTGCATCATTCTTTTCAAACCGGAGCACTTCACCATACAACGAGCTATGCCCCATCTAAAAAAGAGTGTCCACGAGGAATCTGGACTGATACAGATGATGTACTTGCACTACTAGTCCAATCTGCAATGGTGCAATGGTGCAATAACAGCCCGTGACCTGACTGCTTGTACTATGGCTTGTCCAATACCGGCTACTTTGCGTGGTTTTTTTTTGGACAAATAAGTAGTTTAACATGTTTCGCAGTGTCTCCGGAAGGAAGCCCAATGCAGAGTCAAGTTTAAGTTCCTCAACGTTTGGGTAGTGGCCAGTAATGAATGGTACATTTATTTTAATGTCACTCCTGACCAGCCTTGCTGCTGTCTCAATTATGACTCTCTTTTGTGCCTCTTCATCGCGGTCTCTTTCTGCGTCTTTGTAGAACCGGAGTATGTGTGATGTTTTTCTCTGAATGTCACTATGTAGTTTAAGCCCTCTCCCTCTGCTACATAGATGGAGTCCACATATCATTCCATTAGTTTGTCCTACAGATAGTTATTCTATTATGAATCAGACACCCCTGCATTTTATCCCGAAGGTATGTAATAGTCAACTGTTCCTCATTATTCATCTCTAAATATGCACACATCCTGAAGAATGCCTGTTCCTGATCATCGACTTTAGGTCGTCCAGGGTTTCTACGCTTTGCATCCATTTCACACTGAAATTCTACCGGTGCATCATATCTGTTGTGGAAAGTGACAACGCAGTCAGCGGCATGAAGATCTCTGCTATAGCACTCGATCCGCCTCTTCAATGTGAAAGACCACTCATCGGAACAACTTTCACAGCACTCTTGGATGGTCCTGGCGAATGAGTCGGTCTTTACATAGCTGTAGTCCGAGTCTCCAAGGACCACTGGGGTCACACAGAAAAGGCAATCAGACTTAGTGTTGAAAGGTCCAGTACACACACGTGCACTTCTCTTCAGTGAGGGTGTGGATAATAACAATAATAATAAAACAACATATAGATGATAACAATAAACAATATTAAATCAAGCAATATAAGCACGCATCCCCTCCCCTTGTACTGATAATGCTCTCTCTCTCTCTCTCCCTCTCTCTCTCTCTCTCTCTCTCTCTCTCTCTCTCTCTCTCTCTCTCTCTCTCTCTCTCCCTCCCTCCCTCTCCCTCTCTCCCTCACTCTCCCTCTCCCTCTCCCTCTCCCTTTCCCTCTCACTCTCCCTCTCTCTCTCTCCCTCCCTCCCTCCCTCCATCCCTTCCTCCCCTCCCTCCCTCCCTCTTTCCCTCCCTCCTTCACCCTCTCTCTCTCTCTTTCTCGCTCTCTCTCGCCCTCCCTCTCCCTCTCCCCCTCCCACATCCCTCCCCTCCCTCCCTCCCTCCCTCCTTCCCTCCCTCCATCCCTCCCCCTCCCTCTCTCTCTCCCTCCTTCCCTCCATCCCCTCAATCCATCCCTCCCCCCCCTCTCTCTCTCTCTCTCTCTCTCTCTCTCTCTCTCTCTCTCTCTCTCTCTCTCTCTCTCTCGAACAATAGCATGCGTGCCTAGGATCTTATTATACATGTATACCTGTATATAGTCCTCTACATATTTTTGTGTTTATATGTTAGGGTTCCACCACCATATAGCCTCTGTAAATTGTCTTAAAATAAATATCCGTGACCGTTAACTTGTATGGAGCAGTTCTAAAAATGAATCGTGGTGTTTCCATAGAAAAGCAGTAGCAGTTCTACTGGTGGATATCATGTTCGTGTTCCATTAGTTTTCCTCAATAGTTGCCAGAGTTATCACACTCTGCCCGTCCAACAATCTCCTCCAATACTGTTTGGTGGAATTCAAGCAAATTTATTATGAGATTCACGTATGATCGCGGACTATAAGTCGACATTTAATTTAGGCTCACCTACAGAGTGGGGTTGGGGCAGGGTTGAGGTGGGCAGAGTGGCAAACCTATTCCGGTACGTTAGTTACCCATATGATTGTGGATTACAAGACAGTGATTACATTAGACTCAGTCCTCGAGGTGTGTGTGTGTGTGTGTGTGTGTGTGTGTGTGTGTGTGTGTGTGTGTGTGTGTGTGTGTGTGTGTGTGTGTGTGTGTGTGTGTGTGTGTGTGTGTGTGTGTGTGTGTGTGTGTGTGTGTGTGTGTGTGTGTGTGTGTGTGTGTGTGTGTGTGTGTGTGTGTGTGTGTGTGTGTGTGTGTGTGTGTGTGTGTGTGTGTGTGTGTGTGTGTGTGTGTGTGTGTGTGTGTGTGTGTGTGTGTGTGTGTGTGTGTGTGTGTGTGTGTGTGTGTGTGTGTGTGTGTGTGTGTGTGTGTGTGTGTGTGTGTGTGTGTGTGTGTGTGTGTGTGTGTGTGTGTGTGTGTGTGTGTGTGTGTGTGTGTGTGTGTGTGTGTGTGTGTGTGTGTGTGTGTGTGTGTGTGTGTGTGTGTGTGTGTGTGTGTGTGTGTGTGTGTGTGTGTGTGTGTGTGTGTGTGTGTGTGTGTGTGTGTGTGTGTGTGTGTGTGTGTGTGTGTGTGTGTGTGTGTGTGTGTGTGTGTGTGTGTGTGTGTGTGTGTGTGTGTGTGTGTGTGTGTGTGTGTGTGTGTGTGTGTGTGTGTGTGTGTGTGTGTGTGTGTGTGTGTGTGTGTGTGTGTGTGTGTGTGTGTGTGTGTGTGTGTGTGTGTGTGTGTGTGTGTGTGTGTGTGTGTGTGTGTGTGTGTGTGTGTGTGTGTGTGTGTGTGTGTGTGTGTGTGTGTGTGTGTGTGTGTGTGTGTGTGTGTGTGTGTGTGTGTGTGTGTGTGTGTGTGTGTGTGTGTGTGTGTGTGTGTGTGTGTGTGTGTGTGTGTGTGTGTGTGTGTGTGTGTGTGTGTGTGTGTGTGTGTGTGTGTGTGTGTGTGTGTGTGTGTGTGTGTGTGTGTGTGTGTGTGTGTGTGTGTGTGTGTGTGTGTGTGTGTGTGTGTGTGTGTGTGTGTGTGTGTGTGTGTGTGTGTGTGTGTGTGTGTGTGTGTGTGTGTGTGTGTGTGTGTGTGTGTGTGTGTGTGTGTGTGTGTGTGTGTGTGTGTGTGTGTGTGTGTGTGTGTGTGTGTGTGTGTGTGAGGGGTGGGTGGTGAAGGGGTGGACTAGAACGTCACGTGTTTGCGAAAGCGTGGAAATTTGCGATGGCCTGCCATCGACTGCACATTCTAGTTGTAGTTATTCTTACTGCATTTTTCTCCTTCTGGTGTGTGCCCATATTCGTCTCTTGGACATATTTATTGTGGTCTTATCTTTGATTTCTTTCTCCTTTAAGTTGACTGGAAATCGAACCCACAACTGCCGACAGCGCCTAGCGACAGTGCCTAACATAATTCCCCACACACCTTTACATAAGACCACGCCGCTGAAAGAAATCTTGCTTTGCCGGTGAGGCCTTCGCGAATGTGGGTTTTTGACGCACACACTGTTTTTTCTGTTGTAGCTGACTTTGACTGTGAAACCCACAATCATGAAAGCTTCATCGGCAAAGCGTGATCTTTCTATCGGCGTTGGTCTGGCGGAAGCGTTTGCGGGCTATCGCGCTGTCGCCAGTTGTGGGTTCGATTCCTGGCCAATGCCAATATACTGTAATGGCACGAATATTTGTATTTCTCCGATAAGTAAAGCCGTCTCGAGATTTCATGCAATTTTGGTGAATTATGTTTTTCACAGAAAATACTTAACCAATCAAAGTACGATAAACCTTTTCCCAGAAGAGTAAATAAAACATAACTTTATCATTTATTTCTGTCCAGGACGAAGTACTTGGGCGGGCACAGTGACCTGGTGGCAGGGGTGATAACAACACGCACAAGCGACCTCTGGCGTCAAGTCAAGCACAAGCAAATGGAGATGGGAACAATTTTGGTCTGAACATTTTGAATACATTCTAATCTTACTAGCAGCAGGATTCATTAACACTTTCATGACAAAGCTGGCAGAAACCGGCCTCTACCATAGTCGTGAGGAGTGTCCATTTGCAGGCTAAGTGAAAATATTTTTGAAAGTTTACAACTAGAATAACTGACTGGGTAAATAGTATACTCTTGGTCTGCAAATGGACAGCCAATAAGCAGAAATGTTAATTTTCTTGAGCGAATTTAGCCATGAAAGGGTTAATGTATTTTAAGCGCTAAAACGCAATTCACCTTTCCAGTTTATCCGTCCATCATATGACGTCATAATCAACTACGTGACGTGTAGGATGACGTAATAATCATGACGTCATGAATGACTCGATATAGCCCGTCTTAAACGCTTAATAGTCCGACACGTTGTACGAATTGTATGTTTTTGCTATTTAATAAACATGCTGTTGAATATTTTGAAACTAATTTAACTGGGCGCCGTTGCTGCCAAATTAGTTTCAAAATATTCAACAGCTTGCCTGTATAGTTTCCTGGAAATTGATAGTCAGTGAGTTCAGGGATCTATCGATCCCAACACGAGGACGATGTGGGTGGAGCTGAGCTAGGGCTGGCAGGGACCTGGCTAAAATTGGGAAGGTCCATGGTATGAGTGTGTAGACCGCATTCGTGTCTCGTGAGATCGCCTTCGGTACGAGATCGAGAAAAGAGTCTCGTGTGTATTGGGCAGCCAAATCAGCCATTTCCACCAGAATATGGTGGTAGAGAGCACATGAATCACTGGATGGATCGAGTCGATTTTAATGTCTGTATCAAACTAGTGATACAGAGGTTAAAATGATACCAATTGAACGCGCTACACAGTGTTACGTTCACAGTCCACTGCGGAGATAGACTGGGTCCCGACCTATCTAGTCTCCGAAGTGGAGCCTGTGTAACAGTCTAGTCGGTGTGATGACGTAATAAGATGGCCGGTCATTACGTTACATGTGTTCTCTTAAACAAAGTCACGCGTCTATTTTTAGATTGTGTAGACAGGTCGTTAGATCCGTTACACAAATTCTTGACAATTCTGAATAGGTTGCTACGTCGGAGCTATAGCGGGTGCACAGCTTCTAAGGTCCTGTTCTCACTAGAGACTTAATCCGAATAACGCGTTGTTCCCGACTAACTCTCTAGTGAGAACACGGCCTTAGGCCTCTTTCTCATTGCCTAATCCTGTTTAACTATTTCGTGTAATATGTAGGTTAACATACAGCCGATATATCGGTTTGCATTCACACCGCTAGAAGATAGTCCCTGACTGGACGGTGGCGCTACCTGGTGGAGAGCAAAATAAAATGCGGGCCGTAGCGCTACCTGGCAGACAGTGGAACACAAAGCTGACGGTAACGCTACCTGGCAGATTTTGACGGAATAGGCCGCGTTCACATAGGAAAGCAATACCGATATATTGGAAGGTAAACCGCCGATTTTGTGGGATTAAAATTCGAAATAAATGACGTATTTATTCCGGTACAAGAGCCAGTCCAATGAGAAAGCTAGCCGATATACATGGTATTTACCGAAATAGTGGCGCTATGAGAGCACGCACGGCCTTAGGCCGTGTTATCACCGGAGAGATAATCGGGAATAACGCCATATAGTGGGGCGGATATGTAACAAATTTGAGGTAAGATGTTCCATTCCGGCAGAAAGCATGAAATTTGGCATATAGGTGGTTTAAGGTATGCTAAACATAATTAGATGCGGTGCCACGTGATTCTACCAAGGGAACCCATTCAAAATGGCCGATTCAAAATGGCCGCCTTCCCAGCGGAAAATCTGCATTACTCAAGTTCTAGATGGAGTAGAGGGCTGGAATTGATGTCAAATTAAGGGTTTCTTGGATCACTGGTTATGATTTTACCCATTACAATACTCTATATAGATAAACATGCTGAAAAATATATTATTATTATTATTGTTGTTGTTGTTGTTGTTGTTGTTGTTGTTGTTGTTGTTGTTGTGGTAGTGGTGGTGGTGTTGGTGTTGGTGTTGGTGGTCGTCGTCGCCGTCGTCGCCGTCGTCGTCGTCGTCGTCGTCGTCGTCGTTGTTGTAACATTTGTAAATTAGTCGTATTATTGCTAAACGTGTGTACACATGTTCCGGGCGGAACATTTTAGAAACAAGTTTTCGCTACTCAAAACAATTCGTCACTGGAATACAATAGGGGCGTATGTCCAAATTTTCAAATTTTGTTTTTTTGCAGAAAATGATTGTATACCTCTTTTCACAGACCATGTAAAAGGGGCGTATGTTATTTCTAATATTTTAGTATTAGTTGTATAATTTTAGCTTCATATTGAGAATGCAATACACGTGTGTATGTACCTAGAGCCTTGTTGCTGTATATCTGATGCAAATTAGCCTTTTTTGTCGAAATGCAATACAGACGTATGCGCGCATATGGCTTTGTTGTTTTATATTTTCCTAAATTAATCTTTGGCATACCATAGTGCCATACAGCTGTATGCCAATATACATGTGTTTATAATTATAACAACAATTATCATTAAGAATTTTCTTCATCATAATAACTCTTTTTAACAGGAACAGGGTCAGTTATATAACCAAATACTGTTTGAAGTATGGAAATAAGTGTGCCTTAAAGAAAAAATGGCGGTGCCGTATCATTTTATATATTTATTGCAAGGATGAAGCTGGATTTAAATCAGCTGGTAGATGCGAGATTTGGGTGATTTTAGTGATTCTTTTTATCTCCTGAGTATGGCTTTATGAATTTACTATTTTCAATACAGGAATGAATGCCTTCTTATGTCATAATCTTAGTAGTAGCATACTCTTAGTCCTTGAATTACGGACCCTAACGCATCGTTTGACTGCGTTTGTGCGTGCGTGCGCGCGCACGTGTGAGGGTGCGTGCGTGTGTGTTTTATCCCCACACTTGTGCAAAACGTGTTAGGGATAATGTGATCGCCTCCACCCGTCCATATGTTCATTGTACCGTCAGTCCGTCTATCGGTTTGTCACCCTATCGCCTCCTAAACCATTAAGTGAAATTCAACCAAATTTGGTATGTGAGTTACCCATTTTATTGAATGCAAGACGACATTTACTTTGGGCTCTGCATCCTGGGGTCGTGGTCAAAATGTCAAATATCATCAAAATCCAAGTGCAAAGGCTGTCACGCTATTACCTCCGAAACCATTTGGTGAAATTCAACCAAATGAAATCCCATCATTGCAAGTCGTATTTTAGCTAAACACTGTAAATAGCTTTGTTGGTCTATGCAAATCAATTAAGATATTGTGATTAAAGGTGCATATTCACAGCAGAATGCTGGAAACCAAAATTGTTAAAATTGTATTCTTTTAGAGGCTTGAATTGTGTGCCTAGATGTAATGAAAGGAAATAAATCTTAGCATATGATGATCTCCTTACGTATAGATTTATATAATTTTTTGAGTTGTCAAATTGAATTAGAGGCACGAGTTCCTCATTCAAATTCACAACTGAAAATACGATATTTATTTATTTAGATTGAAATCATCATATGTTCAGATTTATTTCGTTTCATTCTATCGAGCGACACAGTTTAAGCCTCTAAAAGGATATAATTATAGCAATTTTATTTTCAACCATTCCGCTGTGAATATGCACATTTAATTACCAATATAAATATCATCTGATCTTGTTTGCAGTGCAGAATGGGTAAGAGAAAGAGGAAGACTAGCTATAAGTACAGCTTCCAGCCGATGGAACCATTAGACACCTTAAGGAAACGCTTACGTGAAGAAAGACAACGTCATTCAGATGCCAATGAGTATCATAATGATAACTGTACAATGATTCCTAATGATGTTCCAGACGCTTCCATTCGTGCCAATGATAATCGTGATGATAACTTTACACTGATTCCTAATGATGTTCCAGACGCTTCCATTCGTGCCAATGATAATCGTGATGATAACTTTACAATGATTCCTAATGATGTTCCAGACGCTTCCACAGTTTCATGTTCGAGAAATGAATTTAGAAGACTTCAAGGACTTTAAAGATCCGGCTGCTAAAATAACTAATTTAGAGAAGGATGTGAATGGAGAAAGGATTAGGTGGAATGCAATCAGAGTTATAAAAGTATCAAAAAAGTCGCAAAATATGTTAAATATCAAATACAACTACAATAGTGATTGGGTAGTTGGAAACTTGGAATGTAAAAATGTAAAATACCTGAACAGTATCATTCAACATTCCTTGACCTCCGTCATAATCAAAATGTACAGAGTTCAAATACTGTATCCTCTGATGAGGAAAATTAAAATAAATGAAAATAAATGGTGTATGTTAATATGCACGTTGTTAGAGTATGCAAGTTAATCGGATTTGCGGCTTTTGTGTTTAAAATAATCGTCACTGTGCTTTCTAAGAGTGATTTTGTTATAATGCCATTATAAGTCAAACGTGTCTATAACCGGACACATACGTTTGGGACCACACGATGACAGTTCATTAAGATGGATAGTCGCAAGTGTCTGTTATAGATGACGTTTTACTGCAATATTGGTTTAATGAGTAATTATGAACATGATTGATCTGAATAATTAAGCTTATTATTATGCTTATTATATGAGACAATAATAATAGTATGAAACTGTAAGAAAGACGTATGTCTATATACGACTCTTTGACATTACTGGCATGTTAAACTAATGTGAACTAAAAAGATGTATGTACATATACATTGATGCTGCATTCTTACACGAACAGAATTTCAGTGGTAAAAAGGCGTATAAATCAGAAATTGTGTAATAATATCAAAAATGTTTCGTATTATCATTTTCTTTTATTCTGCATAATAGAGATTCATTTTGTTACTTTCAAAATAAAAGGTTTAATAATTATTGTTACATTATGTTAAATTTTATTCAGTTTTTTTGCTCTCATGGAAAGTTGAGCAAATTGACATGCGACCCTATTGTATTCCAGTGACGAATTGGTCTACACGTTTTCTCCAGTAAAAGTAATTGTATGCCAGCCCCTCACTTCGCCAAGCATTATTTCGTTGCGGATTTCCATATAATTTTTGTAGTTTCCTAAACTCACACTGACTATTTAAATATATCAGGAGAATACATAGCTGCATAGCAATCACGTACACGCGTATTGTGCTCTGCTTATAGACAGAGACAATAGCCTATTATATTCTCGCATTCAAGTCAATATGTCAAAGAAAGTGAAATTGACATCTGATCCCACAGTGGATTTAGCACACACGAACTGGTCCCTGTGTGTCCCTGTGTGTTATTTGCCAGCAGTCCACAACGGAGCATCGCATAGATCCATGTAGTAACACAACTCGTGACAATGTGATTACAAGTTATAGGTCATTAGCAGATAACCTTGATAGGCTACAGCGACTTCATGCCCTTCCACCATACCTGGATCTATGTAGGTTGAATGATGGATCTGGAATTGCGGAGACGCTCATAGAAATGTTGGCATCGCTGTAGCCGGACTCGGGTTGATCGCGCCGTGAAAAGAAATGCGAAATTAGAATCCAGCGAGGATCTCAGGTCACCAGTCAAATCTAGATTGAGGTTTAATTTCACTATGCCAAGTATAAATGACCCCACTCAACCACTGTGCTTTTTCTGTGACCAACCGATAGAGCATAACATTCATAGAGCCGCAACAGCAAAATTTGACCAAAACATACGCAAAATGGTGACAAAACTGAGAGATACTAAATTTCTTGCTAAAATGTCATCTGGAGACAGCATTGGATGCTATTTACCACAAGACTTGTTTAACAAAACTATACACACGACATAGATCTCTTTCGAGGATTGAATCTGATATTGCTGACGATATGAAACCTGACTCTGTTGCTCTTGCAGAGCTAATATCATACATGGAAGATCGTCAAGCCTCTGAACATCCTATTGGCAGCATTTTTAAGCTTTCTGATTTAACACGATTATACACTCGCCGTCTTGAACAACTTGGTGGTGCTATGCCAAGTAGGATTGACTCTACCAGGTTGAAGGAAAAGATCTTGTCGAAAATGCCAAATGTGGAGTCAAACAAGAGTAACTATGAAGTGCTTCTCACATTCAAGAAAGACATATGCGATGCTCTATTACTAGCCACCAAAAATGATTCTGATAGTGACGCAATTGCGTTGATGAGGGCAGCTCAAATAGTCGGCAAAGAGATTTTTCAGATTAAGTATGATTGCAAGGGTTCACTTGATGCTGACCAGTATGGCAACTTACCTCAATCACTTGTTACTTTAGTTCAGATGATACTTGGCGGTACCAACATTCATAATCAAAATGAGAATTCCCAAACTATCAAGGGGGAAGTGTCGTCATTGACCCAGCTACTCATCTTTAAAACCATTAAAAGAGCGCGTAAAAGCAGTATGGGAACTCGCCATAATCCTGATCGTGAAACAGCATTGCCACTCTACCTAGGCCTACTAATTCATGCCAAAACGCGAAAGCGGGAGCTTGTGGATGAACTCTTCGGACATGGACTTTCAGTATCCTATGATCGCGTCATGCAGCTCTCGACTGATGTAGGAAATAATGCTATAGACATGTTTAAAAAGGATGGGGTTGTTTGTCCGACTAACTTGCATGGTAATCTGTTCACAACTGGGAACCTTGATAACATAGACCATAATCCTACATCCACATCAGCACGAACTGCATTCCATGGGACAGCAATCTCATTAACACAACATTGTTCAGACACAAATACTGGGGTCATTCGAACTCTTGAACAATTGATACCAAACGTTGTACAAAGATCCACCACCATCCATCCATTACCCGAGACGTACACAGTTGTGAATCCAGCTGCTTTCCCAAGTGATAATCCTCTGCCTTCTCGAGCTGTTGATCCTTTGATTCCCAGTGATACCATATTAATCTTAGACAAGACTCAAATTGCGTGGCTGGACAAGATAAACGAACACTCGGTCGAGGGCGATATGTATGGGACAGATGACATATCGTGGGTAGCTCACTTTGCTAGTTTGCAAAATGTCCAACCTCCGCCAGCAATTACTGGACTTTTGCCGCTCTTTCGTGACAACGCTCATAGTTTGGCAATGGTGAAACATGGTATGGATTTAATTCAGCAAGCTACACAGCATATCAATCATGGACAGGTGCCAGTCATCACTCTTGATCAGCCTTTGTATGCTATTGCAAAGAAGATACAATGGTATTGGCCCCTTCTATATGGTGAGGATAAGTATGTGGTGATGATGGGTGGACTTCACATTGAGATGGCGCTACTCAATGTGTTGGGAGACTGGCTAAGCAACAGTGGACGGGTGGCTGTGATGACAACAGCTAATGTAACTACAGAAGGCCGGGCTGATGCCATTCAAACTGGCTCGCATACATCACGAGGGCAATGGGCACACCAGGTGACATCCACTGCTCTCTATGTATTGCAGAAACGTGCATATGCTGCCTCAGAGGACACACTGCCATTCGAAGACTGGTGTCAGCAGAAGGAAACAGACCACCCACAGTTTAAGTACTTGAATTCAGTCTTGAATTTAGAGCTGCTGTTTCTTCAATTCATGAGAGCTCAGCGAGAGGCCAATTTCCCGTTGTATGTAGAGACATTGGGCAAGATTATCCCGTGGATGTTTACCTTGGATCATGTACACTATGCATGATGGCTCAGCATCCATGTGGCTGATCTGTTGCAACTTGAGAACCGATGCCCACTTGCACATAGGAAATTTGTTGAAGGAAACTTCGTTACTCAGAAAACGGCTCACAAGTTCTTAGCCTTGGCACATGATCAAATCCACAAAAATTGCTATTCTGAAGGGCGATGAAATCAAGTAATTTAAACTATTTCTAGATGCTATATTGCATGTGTTCTCAAGAGATGGATCTTTTAGATAACGCATCTTAAAGAGCCACCGTCTTCTGACATCAAACACAGGTGGTCGCTATGGAAGGATTGCTATTTACATATTTAGAGTATTGTAGTGAGTAGAATTATAACGATTGACCCATGAAACCCCTAATTTGACATTGATCCCATCTCTCTACCCCGTCTAGAGCTTAAGTAATGCGAATTTTCCGCTGGGAAGGCAGCCATTTTGAATCCGCCATTTTGAGTGGGTTCTCTTGGTAGAATCACGTGGCACCGCATCTAATTATGATCAGGATACCTTAAACCACTTATATGCCAAATTTCATGGTTTCTGCCAGAATGGAACATCTTTTTCACATATCTGGCCTACTAATACCTCAGTATTGAGTTACGCCGGTTAAGTCTCTATAGTGAGAACACGCTTTTCGATTAGCCGGTCTTCAGATTTACCCGTATGAACGGGAAAATACATAGAAAAAATCATAAACAATTTAATAAATGTCCCATTAATTTCAAATTATTGTGTCGAGAGAATATTGCTGCCAAATCTCCCAATCAAATTGCTTTCAAAATATTCGACAGCCTAGCTGTATCGTTGTTTTGAAATTTCAAACATGGGACGTCAGAGATCAAGTTAAACATCTATCATTCTTACCAATATTCCATGGTGGCGTGATATACCTATCAACATGCCTGTCGATCCATTTCTCCACCCTGTCTGTCCCTCCGTCCGCCCGTCCGTCCGTCTATATGCCCGCCCGCTCGCCCATCCGTCCACCCGTCTATTACCCATTCTTGTCAACGCAACTCCTCTTACACGTTAGTTACGATTCTTCTGAATGCTGCTAACGTTATACGTACCACATGAAGATGTAAATGTGCCTTTTGGGCCAAATTCGTCCATATTCGCTGTAGTTAGCTACTCAGAAATACGTCTACTTCGTTGAGGTTTTCTTATCACACACAGGTCTCGAAGGTTTTTGAAGGTACACGCACATTTCTTTTCAGTGAATTAATTAGCTGCATACGCTGTGATAAGGTTTAGCTTCGATCAAAATCTCTCTATACAGTACACCTCAGAAATAACTTTTAATGTTTCCAAAACAGAAACAACGTACCGTTGAATATGCCGGACTTAATTTGGACGGATGCCACTGCTGCCTAAGGCAGCAACAGGTTCCAGTCAAATTAGTTTCAAAATATTCAACAGCCTACCTGTATATTTACCTTGAAGTTGAAATTTCTGGAATGCCGGGTTTAAATGTTATACTTGTTACCATTGTTTAACTTTTTAAAAACATTAATAGAGGGATCCGAACTTTCACTCAAGTATATGACGTCATTATCAATTACGTCACATATTAGCTGACTTCACAATCATAATCATGTAGAACTATCCGTCATGAAGGTACGTCAAGTGTACGAATTTTATGTCTTTGATCGAAATAAAATTTAATAAACATTCTGTTGATTATTTTGACTCTAATTTGACTTGGAGCTGTTGCTGCCATATTAGTTTCAAAATATTCACCCACTTTCCTGTACAGTTAACTTGAAATTGGGATTCAGATAATTCAGGGTTCAATGTATATAACGTGATTCTAACATTATTACAAAAAAGCGGAGCTTAGATAGAAATGGGCGGGGCATCGCTAGAAATTGATCCATCTATTACGTCTTAATCTGCATCGTTTCAGCATCGATGTTATACATATTTTTCTAATTTTTTTTCAGTCACCACAATGCTGCAGTTTACTACTGCGTGGACTAAAGACGTTACCGCTACGCATGGCTAAGCACAGCTCTAACGCTATGAAGTTAGCCCAATATCTCGAAAACCATCCTAAGGTATGCAGTATCTAGATCGTCTAACGGGAATATGCTCAACAACCTTCATTCGTACCATAAAGGGGCCACTAATATGAGGTGATCTCATTAATGGCCCGTTTTAGCTATGGCCCGCCCACCTTTAGCTAAGCTCCACCCACGCGTGGCAGAAACAGCGCACAATCAAATTAGTTTTAAAATATTCAACAGAATGTTTATTAAATAGTAAAAACATACAATTTGTACAACAACCCTTCTTAGTCCGTCATTAATTAAGCGCTCGTGATGAACTTAACTACGCCATTCATGACGTAAATGATCACGATGTCACCCTACACGCCACGTAGTTTATTATGACGTCATTTGATTGATGGATAAATACGTCACTAATTAGCTGACGTCACAATCATAATGTCGTATAGCTTCATCGTGAAAGTAAAATAGTCAATCATTACTTTACCAATTGTATACATTTGATAAATTTACATTTTAATAAGCATCCTGTTGAATACCTATGAATGTCTCATCGTACTAACATACACCCACGGACATCGCTTCGCTGTACGAGGCTCGATAATAGAGCGTAGTGAGAGGGCGAGACCGTGCGATAGGACGATGCGAATATCTATGGCAGCAACAACTCTCAGTCAAATTAGTTTCAAAATATTCAACAGAAACTTAATAAATTGTAAATTCACAACAGACATGCAATTCGAACACTTAACAGATATTTCTGATTTTCATTAAGTGGCAATAGATCGGATCTATGCATTGCCCTACTTGCTGTTTTGTGTCACGTCCCTATTTCAGGTGGCCCGTGTGCGGTACCCAGGCCTCAAGTCGCACCCACAACACGAGGTGGCAGCACGACAAATGAAGGATTACAGCGGCATGGTCATGGTTGAAATGAAGGGTGGCCTTGAAGCGGCCGCTACATTTGTCGAAGTAAGGAAAATTCATTGTCTATATTTAATACATTCTATTGAACATACGACGGCCAATCAGCCAGCCAGCCAAAGCTTATGTGAGTACACAGCACTCAGAGTTCCTCCCTTTCCCACCCTTCGTCCATTGTCTACTATCTCCCCACCCCCTCTCTCTCACACTCTCTTAAAATGTATTATTATGTTATCATTTATTAATGTTAATGGCATATTGCGCATCCGTCACTTGTTACTGTGCTCCATGTACAATAATTGTATTACGTATGAGACACAGGCATAAAACGTATGTCTTATCGTTCTCTCACTTGAACTAAATAAAGTGTGTTTAAACCAAACTACTCGTAAGATTTGGCTTAGATTTTAACAATGAATTGGAATCTGTTTTGAAGCATTGAATAATGACCTTTAATTTTTCAAAAAGACAGCAGTAATTCACAATAATATTTATTTATTAAAATAGATAATCATTTTCAATGCCTAAAATAATAAGATTTGATTTTCCACAAGTTTTTAAAACAATTTTTCTTTGAATTTCATATATAGACAACCGCCATGCCTTGGTAGCGCCCCCCCCCCCCACACACCCCACCCCACCCCACCACCCGCCCCACCCCCACCAGCAACCCTCGCCGCCCCACCCCACCCCCTCTCCTCTACCACCATCACGGTAACCGGCAATGGCGAATGTCAAAATAAGAAAGTCGAACACGAACATTTAGCTAGTCGTTGTATCATACACCAAAAATTATACCATTGCTAAGACAGTACACTGGTACAGCTCATAAATAAGTTTACCTGTTTCCAAAGAAAAAGGGAAACATGTTAATTAGCTAGTACAATTTTGAACACAATATAGGAAATGTGCTGTGAATATTTTGAACATAGTTAGAATGGAAGACATTTCTTCCTTAGGCAGCGATGTCTTCCAATCCAGTTATCTTCAAATTATTCAACAGTGCGTTTTATTTTGCTTTGGAAACATGTTAAGCTCTTTCTGACCTGCACTATGCCAATGATATGTATTCATGTCTTGTCAGTAACACCCCGCCCCCACCTCACCCAAGCCGTCACCGCCAACCCCACCCACCCACATCACCCAAACCCCACCAAAACCACACGTCACCCACATCACCCATCCACCCACCCCATACCCACTGCCAGAACTCGGACAAATGAGATGTGATATTCTCCGACAAATCTCCAATTGGTTGGCTGGCTGGCTGGCTGGCTGGTTGACTGGCTGAATAACTGACTGATCGACTGACTGAATGTGAGAGAGTGAGAGAAAGGGGGTGGAGTGGGAAGATAGTAGACAATGGAAGAAGGGTAGGAAAGAAAGGATCTCCGAGTGCTGTCTGCTCATATGCGTAGTAGTTTCCGAGATATCCACATATACAGAATTTGATCCGATCCGGGTCCGTATTCTGATACTCTGGAAATCCTCTTGCACGACAAGTTCCTTCGGTGTATTAAAATTTGATCCAAACCGGATCAGTAGTTTTGTAGATACAGCCCGGAATAAGCTTTGGCTGGCTGGCTGGCGGGCGGGCGGGCGGGCGGACAAGCGGGCGGGCGGGCGGGCAGGCGGGCGGACGACTGACCGACCGACCGACCGACCAACTGATTAGGGGACATTGCAGTTTATTGAGCTACTACCTGCAGCTAAATACAACTATATCAAATGACTTGAATGGTTTACTCGATGATGCTAAAATCATCATCATCATCATTTTTTCTATTGACGTGTAAATGAACTTTCTTCCTAACTGTCTGACTGATGCAAGCTTCCAGACAATAATTTGAACGGGCAAATGTTGTTGGTGGCTTAGTCACCAGCCAAATTGTTTTCACAATTTTCATCATATCCAGAGTTAAAGTCCACGGATGAGTCTAGCCGTCTGAGATTCTTCAAGCAGATAGTTAAGAAACGTGTAAATGAACCTTTTTCTTAAGAAACCCTACACTTTATTTACCGGGTTTGACACTCTTCTTCAGAGCGTTCGGGTGATATTTCTGGCAGTTTCCCTGGGTGCAGTGGAGTCCTTGATGGAGCACCCTGCCACGATGACACATGGACCAATGTTCATGAGAGACGAGGACCGACGTCAATGTAAAATCACAGACGGAATGGTTCGTTTCAGGTTAGAAATTAACATTACAGACGATCACAAACAAGAACCAGAATGTACTCGAGGGAGACGGTGCTTCTCGCGTTCTGCGCTCTGTCTTAACAATGAACTTAGTGACCCCGTGGCCTAGAAAGTGGATCCTTTGACCTCAAACTCAACGCTATCATAGACTGTCGTAATGTGAAGGCGTGTACTAAATCTGGTCATTCTGCATTCTTGCACTCCTGAGTTATGGCCAAAACGTGTATTCCGGGTTGCACTTCGTGAACCCGTGACATAGATATTTAATGATTTGCCTTGAAACTCATAGACCTTCTAGCCACTTATAATCTGAATGGCTGTGCCAAATTTGGTGATTCTAGCTTTTTGCGTTCCTGATTTAGGCCCTATTTGCTAAAATGAGTATTTCGGGATACACTTAGAGACTCCGTGACCTAAATATTTGACCGTTTGACCTCAAACTCATTTTTGCCTTGCCACCTACAACATAAATTGAAATGCCAAGTTTGATGGTTCTACCTTCTCGGACTCCGAAGATATCTCGCGGGTAAAGAGACACAGACAAACAGACAGCAGCAACCGCAATACTCACACCGGTCTTTGGCGGAATGAGTAATTAATAATTACTATTTTATGAATTAAAATAAATTTGACAAATTTTCACAAAGTTTTGTGACTGTTAAAATTTCGGCTAAAGTCGTGAATTTTCTCACTCCATGAAATTCACGGTATGACGTCATCCCGTTAATCACCAACCACGTGTAGGTCTAATAAGATTACCCTACACGTGTTTTCAAAATAGACATAACTGGCGTCTAATACAGATACGAAGCTGGACATCATCTCAGATTAAAGCTTTGGTTTATCGAACGCTAGTATTTCTATTTCATCTCATTAATATGATGGTGTATGAGTGAGCTGATGTGAGCCATCATGTGTGTTGTGTGTGTATACACACGCACACACGCACGCACGCGCGTCGTTTATGGCGCATGGTCGCGTCCAGGGTCGTCACCAGGATTGATAATTAGGAGGGTGGGGGAATCAAAGATAAAACTGAAATTTTTTTAGTAGACCACGTTACATATGCCAGATAATAAAATGAATTGAAACAAGCAATTCACGCGAATTCATGAATCAAAACATGTTTGTATGGTTTTCCGGAGACATTTATTAGGACATAGAGGGTGAGGTTGGCCCCTCCACCTCCCCCTCTCCCTTGCTGACGCCCCATTGTCGTATCACTCTCGCTATGTTTGTTTTTGTCACTGGATCAAAGCGCTTGTGTATTCACCTTGACCAATGTCCATTTGGATCCCGGTGAAGAGTATTGTAGAAAGTGGATCACTGGAAAGAAGGGCTTGGCCATCGGTCTCAGTCATGCTGCTGCTGCTGCTGCTACTACTACTACTACTACTACTACTACTACTACTACTACTACTACTACTACTACTACTACTACTACTACTACTACTACTACTACAACTACTACTACTACTACTACTACTACTACTACTACTACTACTACTAGGATATTACTATTTATATAGATAAATATTCACTCCCGTCATAAATGTTATATTATATGTTACTCAAATGCTGTGTATAACGGCTTGAGTGTGAATAAAGAATCTGAATCTGACTCGAAAAGTCTAGTGACAAATTCTGCTCTGCGTGTGTTGTTCAAGAGGCTTGCGCGATCTGCGATTAAATTGAAAATTATTTTTTTAATCGTGAACTTATATGATTAAAAATTAAATAATCGAATAATCATGAATAATTTCTACTGCATATAATATTTCAATTTCAACCTTTTAATTACTTCTTAATGAGATCGATCACGAAAATTTACATTTTGCTCAGTGAATGTATGTCAATTTGCAGGACAAGAGAATATTTTTTGAAAATGTAACACTGGAATGACTGGCTCGAGAAGCACCATTGCAGTTTTCGTCATTGATATGCTTTTGATGCTATGTCTTGGTAATTTGTACCCAAGCCGATTAATCGACTAATCGCGATTATTCTTAAATACGCTACCGTGATCACTCAATAATCGCGCAAGCCTAGTTCAAGAACTCTTATTTTCTTTTGCAATTTTCACCGTTAAACTTCTAGCCGTTGACGTAACCAAATCTACATTTCATGACACTCATTCCGTTAAGAATTTTGATACTTTGATGCTAATTTGACGGGAAGCTTATGCTACCACAGGCAGCAGCAGCTTCCGGTCAGATTATCCACACAATATTCGACAGCATATTACTTGCATCGTAAATGGGTTTTTTCATATTTGCTGATTAGGGATCGATTGGTTAAAAGTTTAACTGTATATATCATTACTCACAGTAAAGCTCATAAATAAGTTCGCGTATTTCTAAAAACAAAAACAGAAATATATTGATTAATACAATTTTGGACACGATGTGTCTGGGACTAGCCTAGCTCCTGGTAAACTGTCAAAGACAACACGCTAAAGAGATTTAAATTAAACTCTTACATATTATTGATGTTAATCCGTCGACATTCTTGCGGGAAAAAGCTCCCAGCAGATATATACCAAGCGAAAAACAAGTCACTCATTACAATGTGGATGGCGATAGTGGTAAACACCGTAATACGTGTCTCTAATTTTTGTTTAGCAATTAGAAGAGAGACCTGACAAAAATGTTTCTAACGTTCATGGATATTTATGTAAGAAACAGACACTCATGACCTGAATTTATATATTTTATCACAAATAAAATTTTGGTTTGAGGTAATAATCTGACAATGTATTCGACTAGAAAATGGAATTTGCAACAAAAATACGATTCTGTACAAAAATACGATTCTGTTAGTAATATGATATTCTCATATAAACGAGATTGGCGAGAAAACACTGAACTCTGAAATGCCGCTTTTGAGATGGCCATGAGTGATCTAGCCAATATATACGATATCTATGGGTTAACAAAATATGAGTTATCTCCCCTAACATCAGTGGCGGTTATCTCAGACGGCCGAGGGGGATGCAACTCTACTAGCTCCTTAAGGAAATAGAGGAGTAGTCTCCCTGTGCTAACCATTATATCAATCAGGCTCATTAAATAATAACGGATACAACAAGGTGTAAGACATATACTGTTGAATATTTTGAAGCTAATGGGACTTGAAGAGGCTACAATGCCTTCCAATCCAATGGACCGTTCCAGTTTTAACTATGGCCCGCCCAGCTTTGGGTAAGCTCTACCCACACTTCGTTTGTGATGAGATCGACCGATCACTGAACTCATTGACTATCAATCAAAGGAATCTCTTGAGTATGATCTGAAAAATGGACGAATCGAGGCTATATTAGACCATTTGAAATGCGATGCGATGATTGTTGAATTATCAATTTTCTCAATTTCTAATTTCAGCGTTGGAATCGAAGACCCGGATGACTTGCTAGCGGACTTGGAACAAGCGCTAGATAAAGTACCAGAATAAGGGCAGATTTAACAAATAAATTTGATATTTAAATGTATACAGAAATTTTAAACGTATACAGAAATTTTATATAAACTATTGCTGTGAAAGTGTAGATTGGTTAAAATAATAAAGAGAATCAAAAGTTGTAGCTTATAACAGACAAATGTTTGTAGAGTGGAAATGCAAAATTTCGACACCATACAATATCGAATTAATATCAAACACAATCGGTAAACATTGTTGTTTTGCACACGCACGTGCACGGTAACGGATTATAATATGGGCAGCTGGGGGAATTTGCCTCCGGCCACAGATCTTGACCAGCCCCCAATTTCTTCTATCCAAATTTTTTTTGGGAGTGAATAATGTGTTTTATGCAGTTTCTCTTTTTACAAACGAGAATAGCTGTCAGGACATCATGTCTAGAGAGTTATTTTCGTTTGTAAAGAGAGAAACTGCATAACTGGATATGGTACAAACTTGGCGATTTGTTATGTTCTGCAGTATAAAATAAAAAGATAGTCATGTGTGGCCCACTCTATGCTAGTTTGTTTAATACACCATAGCACAGAGTGGGGCATACGTCCCCACACAATTGTATATTCATAAATTTTAATGGACAATAAGACTCAGTGGCGGATCCAAGGGGGATGGCCCGAGTGGCCCTGGCCACCTCCCCCGCCCCCTCCACACCTCTCTCCTTAGCTAAAACGTTTTCTCATAAGTGGTGAAGATGTCATGGAAAATTATGATCTTTTCAATCTTGAAGCCATCAAATCTCAATTTCAAAACAATTATACGAGTCTGTAATCTGTTAAATATTTTAAAACTAATTTGACTGGAAGCTTTATGCCTTATTATAAGTAACGCATTACGTTAAGTAGTGCAAAATACCAATAAACGTATGAAGTGCACATTGAAGAATTACACTTGTTCTCTAAGGTTGTGAAGACAACACCTTTGCTGATGCAATTTTAAAACTCTAAAAATTACATCTTATTATGCTTCCTCAATGGACACATCACATCTGTAGTGGCATGTAGCATTACTGCTATGAATATGAATAAGTGAATAGAATGATAGGTTAATGCATGTTCACAATCTTATTATCTGTCTTACCATAGACTCATTTACTCATCTTTCATTTGACTGCTTGATTATCTCCAAGAATGTTCTAAATTACAGGTAAAATAAAACTCAACATTTCTACTCAGAAGGCTGGAAATCGCATCTCAGCAGTTTAAAATTCACAAAATTTCTCTGGGGAGCAACCCACACCCCCGAAACACACTACCCATCTTTTTTTTTTTTAAAACATATTTTATTGCATATATTACAATGGGATTGGGCACAAGTTGTTAGAAACTTAGAAAAGCCCTCTCCCTGCAGAAAAGATTTATAGGCGGCAAACATAAACATATACACAAAATAACAAAGTAAACGTATTTTCGTATCTTCGGACCAGGAGAGCCAATAATAATAATAATAATAATAATAATAATAATAATAATAATAATAATAATAATAATAATAATGTTCATTAGAATATATTTGTTTGTTTTATAAAGTTGCATATTCTTATGAACAGCGTTGTATTTATCACATCAGATAGTTCTTTGCTACCATTCAAAATGAGGTCGAGCGAAGCAACCGGCATTACGTCATTCACAAAGCTCAACAAATTACGACGTTCGGCTGTCCATTGTGGACAGTAAAAGAAGTAGTGATAAGCAGTTTCTGGAACCATGCACAGCGTACAATTTGGATCTTCCAATAAGTGGAAATGATGCAAATCACTGTTTAGTTGACTACATTTATTTCGTAATTTGCAATGGATAGTATTTTCCTTTCTCTTGCCTTTTGAGTAATAAAAGGGAACCTTTTCAGGAGTGTCCTGTTCGTTCGAAAATAACGTTTTCTTGAAAATTAAAATCGACGGAGATCTTCTAATGCTTAAATCTAATTCATTCCATAGTTTAAGCACATTAGGTAGAAACGATTTCTTAAAGGTTTCGAGACGACACCTTGGAATTAAACAGTTTTCCGGTTGCCTGAGCTCATAACGGGCATTGTCTCCGACTTTGTCGGGGAGAATATCAATTGTGAAGTCAGGACACTCGCCATCTGCAATTTTATAAAACATAATAAGCTTTTTGAATGCGCAAAGACAACAGTCCGGTCTCGCTATACAGATTTATGAGTGGAGTGTACCGCGGTAATCCAGTTATAATTCGCATAGCCTCATTTTGAATGGTTTCTAGTTAAGGTATCCCTACTCAAGGTGTACTTCACTCGTCGCATGGTAGCTAAAATTTTAGGAGCCCTTTTTACTATTAAATCAATATGACTGGACCATTTTAGATCCGCAGAAATTATTATACCTAGATACTTACAGTGTTGTATATTTTCTAACAAATTATCGTTTAAATAGAGATCTGGCGGTTGAAATGTATTGGAGTTTGATATGGGTAAGCCCACTGTCTTAGATGCATTAAAAAGAACTAACCACTGGTTTGCCCAATCAGAGATTTTCTTTAAATCATTATTTAAGTTTATTTCAATTTCCTTGCTTGAGCAACCTATGCAGCATAACGCAGGGTCGTCGGCGTATGATCTAAGAATGCCTTCTGTGTGTTCCGAAATATCATTTATGTATAGCAGGAACGAGAGAGGACCAGGTACAGACCCTTCAGGAACTCCAGCTTCAATTTGTTTAAATGACGATCTGTCCTGAATTCCGACGACACATTGTCTTCTCATCATAAGACAGTTTGTAAACCAAGAAAGTAGATTTCCACCTATCCCATACTCCTGAAGCTTGAAAATTAAACCTTTTTGCCATACTCATCGAGGCCTTTTGACAGAGTATGGAACAGTTCAATTAGTTGAAAGACAGTAGAATAGCCAGGACGAAAGCCAGACCGATACTTATACAAAAGATTGTGGCCAATAAGGAAATTATGAACGTGCTTAAAATTTTCATTTCCATCACTTTTCTTACAGTACTCAGAACCAAGATAGGGCGATAGTTTTCAGGCAAATTTCTATCCCCCTTTTTGAAAAGTGAGAAAACTGTGGCTGTTTTCCAAGCATTGGGAAATATGCCGCTTTCAAGTGATTTGTTGAAAATCAAATGAAGTGGAAAGGCTATAGAATGCATCGTCTCTTTAAGCATTTTATGACTAATCGAGTCATATCCAGATGCCTTATTTAGTTTAAGTGTTTTTATTATATCTGTCATTTCGTTTTCGTGAATTAATATATCAGATAATATAGCTTGTGTCTTTAAATAAAATCTTGGGAGGGAACTGCCTTTTTCATCTACATTTGAGATAGAAATAAAATAATCATTTAAAACAGCTGCCTTTTCAAATTCTGAATTTGCAAATATCACGTCACCGTTGTCATCATAAACTAGAGGTGGAAGGCTGTCTATAGAATTTCCATTTATCAATTGTTTGACAAGTTTCCAATAGGGGCGAGGATTGTGAACAGACAGGTCTTCTAGCAAAATATCTGCAGATTCTAGAAAGTCACGTTTTGCTTTCTTTTTCATATTGTTGACCTTGTTTCTCTGCTTTTTAAACTTACTCCAGTCATATTCTGTTTGAGCTTTGATAGCTTTTTTTCCTAATTTTATCTCTGAGTTTAATTTCTCGTCTGAGTGCAGAACTAAACCAGGGTTTATCATTGGCCTAATTGTTACTTCTCTGTTTGGAATACATTCATTTACCAGATCTATAAATATTGTGTTAAAGAGGGTACACATTTCGCCAGCGTCTCCGCAGACTGAGAATAATGCTGCCCGAGGAGTATTTGATAGCTCTCTATTTAGCTTGTTGAAATCTGCTCGTTTATAGACAAACCTTTCTCTTGATTGTACGATTAATTTTTAAAGGTATTTTTATTGCAACATACGTCGCTGAATGGTCACTGTATTCCAAGTATTCATGTACCATAGCAGACTCTACTGCCTCGATATTTCCTGATAAAAGAATTGGATCTTTTTGGGAGGGTCCCTCCGAGAGTCCCTCCCAGACCTACCCCAAGGGCCACCCCTTCAATAATTCCTGGATCCGTCTCAGATGATGTTCGTCTTATTGTATATTATATATTGTTACGGTATTATTCTTTAGTAATGTGTTCCCTTTTTGTTTGAGTTTTCTGATGATGAGTGATGACAAACTGTAGTGGAGAGTGGTCATTCAGCGTCCATCAAGCCCACGTGAAAAACTAGGCATTTCAAGTTATTCTTTGTATGGAATATGTACATCAAGTCACTCTATAGAACACCTCAATCAGAAAATGCCTACCAGCATCTCTCGAG
This sequence comes from Chaetoderma sp. LZ-2023a, assembly GCA_034401795.1. Taxonomy (NCBI): domain Eukaryota; kingdom Metazoa; phylum Mollusca; class Caudofoveata; order Chaetodermatida; family Chaetodermatidae; genus Chaetoderma; species Chaetoderma sp. LZ-2023a. The sequence continues at coordinate 34,525,918 of CM067367.1, read as the reverse complement.
GCCAGGGCAAGTGACTATTTTTCGTCTCAGAACTGGACACAACAGACTAAACCAACACATGTACAGGCGGTTCCACCTTACGACATCGCCCGCTTGTCCTTGTAGAGAAGCAGAATAGACCACAGTGCACATACTTCAATGTTGCAGCACGTATCAGCTGCTGAGAGCAGAGATCTGGCCTTTGTCAACCTCTTTTCTTGAAAAGCTGTATGGGCCTGTGGTAGAACTGCAGAAAACCACAGATTTCATCTTGAGAACGGCTCTCCAAGTGTGATACCAGCGATCGAAAAGAAGAAGAAGAAGAAGAAGAAGAAGAAGAAGAAGAAGAAGAATATGTACAATATCCCCTTATGACAGTATGACCATAACCATATGTGGCTCCATGTTGTAAGGCGAGGTGTGTATGTGAGAGTGCGGGTGGGGATTTATTGTCTTATTTGTCTATTATAGTGTTATTCTTATTAAAGAGTGTTTTCGTTTTTTTTATACTTTTCTGATGTTTTAGGAGTCAGATGGTTCATGATTGTATTACAGATTAATATTATTTTTTTATCTTCTCGCTGCTCTCAGATGGCACCACTTGCACTTTCAGAGGTAAATATGGCCCTACGGTTGGCTGTTAAATTATTCTACTTTTAGCTATTTAATTTAATTTTTTTGCTCACTCAGTTTTTTTTATCCAGTCCTGTTTTCACAACTGAAAGCCTAAAAAAATTGACTGAACAAAAAATGAAATTAAATGGATAAAGAATAATTTAACAGCCAACTGATGGTCCATATTTATCTCTGGAAATGCGGGAGATGCCATCTGCGAGCATCTAGATATCAAGGTTTTCCTGGGGGACAACACGCCCCCCCCCATTAGGTTTTGCCTTTCGCTTCCACTCAACTCCACAAATATTCTTTGCCCCCGGCCCTGGTAAGGATTAATCCGGCACTGTCACGCGCACACGCACACGCTCACAGAAAAGTGACATTGTGAATATTTTGAAATTACTTTGTCAGGAAGCTGTTGAAATATAATTTCAAATTATTCAACATTTTGAAGACGTTTTTCATTGATACTTTTACCGATATGTGTAGGTGGCCGGATATATTCCACTCCATTGACCAATACTTCTAGCATTGGCTTACGATATATCGATTCATCACGATAGTTGTGCTCTATATATCTTGATATTGTCTGGGGGAATAGAGGGATAGGATCTGTCACTCAAGTATTTGATGCTGCTAATGCCGCTGCTGCTGCTGCTGCTGCTGCTGCTGCTGCTGTTGCTGCTGCTGCTGCTACTGCTACTGCTACTGCTGCAGCTACTACTGCTGATGCTGCTGCTGCTGCTGCTGCTGCTGGTGGTGATGATGATGATGATGATGATGATGATGATTCAAATACCGGTTATGCATTATATATACATTGCAATGGTCATGAATGACGTAGCTAAGTTTGTCACGAGCGCCTAATGGAGGAATCTAGTTTTAGCTATGCTGGCCCATCTTTAGCTAAGCTTCACCCACACTTCGCTCGTGTTGGGATCGATCGATCCATGAACTCACTGGATATCAATTTCCAGAAAACTATACAGGTAAGCTGTTGTATAATTTGAAACTAATTTGACTGGGTGCTGTTGCTGCTGCTACAACAACAACACTTAGTCCGTCATCAATTAAGCGTTCGTGACGAACGTGGCTACGACATTCATGACGTAATTGATTATGACATCATACTACACGTTACGTAGTTGATTATGACGTGATATGATTAATGGATAACCTGGAATCGTCCATTCTATCTCCTGGAAGAGCATCGCTAATCTCCGGACCCGTTGGAGGAAGTGCATTAGCATAGAGGACAACTAGGTAGAGAAATAAGCAAATGAAAATATGTCCGTTGTTGTTCAATTTTAGGCTCAAAACTGTCTGATAATCGCTTGTGCGTAAAGAAACTATCTGAAACATTCTTTTTGGATTTTTTTTCGACAGCAACAGAAATATTTTTATGGGCTTTAGTGTGGCGAGATTTATATGCTTTGAACGTTGAATTACAAGAATACGAATTTCAAGGTAACTGCACAGGTAAGCTCTTGAATATTTTGAAAATAATTTAACTTGGTACTGTTTCTGCCTTTGGCCAAAAGAAGAGCTAGTAATTCCATTGGTAAGTTTTCTAAAAAGATTCGCTTAGCATACCTACAACTGGATATTTTCTGTAAAAAAGATTATTATTTTCCGGATCAATTTTGGCCATTGAAGCTGTTTATATTGGTTTTGTGTACGGGCTGCCGAAACAAAGCCTGTCTGGGAGTAGATTATATTAGATTAACCTGTCAATATCGGACACTGCATGGCAGTGGCGTAGCCAGGTTTTCACGTCAGGGGGAGCGAGGTAAAAAACATCGTACTACAAAGGCCCCACCCCACCTGAGGGAGGACCAATTAGGCGTCGAAATCTGCATACATTTCTTTAATAAAGAGAAACTAGCATCCCAGCGTCGCCAATTATTTTATTCTACCGAGAACGTAGCGCGCATTCTACTATTCTTTGTCTTGATGTAGCGTAATTAAAACAAAAAGTCTCAACATAGCGATGAACAAGCATGACAAAAAGACATTAGCAACGTTGTAAATTCAAATAGTTCTAATTTTCAATGTAGATTAACCTGTTAAAGGTGGCTTGGGAGTTGGGACGCTCAAAAACGTGTATGTGCTACGGACATGATTCAGGCGCCACATTTGGGAAAATTGGCTCAGGTTACGCTACTGCTGCGTGGACCATAAATGTGGTCTCTAAAGAACGGTATTTACTTAAAGGGATGTTAATCTCATCTCAAATATTGTATTGTACCGATAGAGTATGGTTTATAGATTCCATATCATTCAGTCACATTACCTTTTCTGTATCACATTTATCTGCTTTGTAATATCGCGTAAATGTTGAACAGTGATCACCACCATTTTGTCTCCTCAAGCGACAGCGCATGATGTCATGTAAGTGTCAATGCATTACATTCTTCATTATGTAATACGCATCCCGTTCAATATTTTGAAACTAATTTGACTGGAAGTTGTTGCTGCCATAGGCAGCAACAACTTCCAGTCAAATTAGTTTCAAAATATTCAACAGCTTACCTGCATGATTACTTTTATACCACATTGACAGTCATCATATGCTGTAGAAATGTATCAACGTTTAGATCCTAAAGCCTGAATATCTTTCGTAGTCGGCGCAATAAATAGCTAAAATGTCAAGGATGGATTATGGGTAGCAAATTCTGTCACCTGAATAGTTAGTATAAGATAAAGTGAGATTTCCTTTAATACAACACATTTGCTACGGTAAATAGTTTTGAGAACAAATGATTTCAATTGTTTATGGCAGATGGCCATATAGCCAAACGGTCTTAAACAACTGAAATCATTTTGGCCCGCAAAACGAAGAATCGTTGTACACAAGCCTGACTGTAATAGATGGATCCATTTCTAGATATGTCCCGCCCATTTCTAGCTAAGCTCCGCCCACTGTGTTCGTGTTTTAAATTTATTAACTTTGATCCCTGATTTACCTGAATCTGAATTTCAAAGTAGCTATACAGGAAAGCTGTTGAATATTTTGAAATTAGTTTGACTGGGTGCTTTTGCTGCCCATGGCAGCAAAATAGGCAGCAAAAGTACCCAGTCAAATTACTTTTCAAAATATTTAACATAATGCTTATTAAATTGTAAATTCATCACAGACACAGGCCTGCATTTCGTACACTTGACAGACTTTTCGTGCTTCAGTAGAGAGAGAGAGAGAGACGTCATCCTACACGTGACGTAATTAATTATTTGTAATTGATTATGACGTCATACACTTGAGTGACATATCTGATCTCTACATTGGCAGTTCATGTGTTGCTTTCACGTCACTACACACCACGACTATGTATGCGCACAGAAAACAATGACGTCATTAAGTGGAACGCGGTTCAGTGTACAAATAGTTGCATTGTTGTAGATACGCAGAGTTTGTTGACAGGAAGAATTAATTCTGAATTTGTATGCAGTCCAGGGTTTGAATGATATCATTATATCAGAACATATGCCATAGCAGATGTCTCTACCTCTTGGAGTGATCCGGCTTGTGACTACGCTGATACAATTGCAACGGCAATGGCATACGAGCAGTCCATTTTACGTTTCAAGTAGTGAAGGGGCCTAATCGGTGAACCGTCGCTATCGCTGATTTACGGACATGCAAATGCTATTTATTTGTCTCCCAGCCAGTGACCATCCACCAGTTATGTGAATGATGATCACACTACATACCTGGCGAGGTCTTTTCGAGAGCGATCCGCTGTCAAAGATGTCTTATACAAGGGTGTATGAACATGTTTTGACACGTGTGGTGGTGGTGGTGGGTGTGGGGTGGGGAGGGGGTGGTGGTGGGTAGGGTGGGGGTGAGGGGGGGGGGGCTGGGGCTGGGTGTGTGTGGGGGGGGGGGGGCGGGGTGGTTGGTATATGTGCTAAGGGTATGGCTAACACCTAGGGGCGCGATATGCGGATACACTATGCGAGAGGAAAAACGTGGGAGGGGGGGGGGGGGGTGAGAGGGTGACGGTATCGTCCCCCTTAGCACCCCCTTGCCCCCGCTCCCACCCCTATTCATACGTCTATGATACACTAAAATGATCATTGAAGCACGGGGAATGACATCCTACCAGACATCCTAGCAGAACTGGATGTTTAAGGTCACAATGATCTCGAAATGTAGGTCGCGGTTACAGTTGTAAAAATCACTATTTTGCTTTGCACTACTTTACAGACTTGCCATGGTAGCCATATCAATCCCACTGACTAATAATGTGTTCTATGGTGAATTAGAGATATCGGGCCAATACTCAAATTAGCCATTTCAGGTCTTTATGCCAGATATAACGTTTTCTTTGCAATATACGAACTATTAGCCTGAATATTTAGAAACACACTTTGGACTGAATATTTCTGCCAAAGCAAAACCCGTAACAAACTCCCGTCAAATTAGTCAAACTATTCAACATGTTAGTTGTGCATGTACGGTTCAATTGAAATCAAATTTTGGGATCTCAGGAATGAAAGCGTTAAAGCGTTAAGTAAATATAATTTCAAATGACTTTACTTGGAACTAATTGTATTTAACATAAATTTCGTACTTCTTTGGACAGACTAAAATACAAATATATTTTCAACTGTTTCAATCCTTCCATTTGTTATGGCACAACACAGTTGGTGTACAAAATAGCAAGAAAAGACGCAATGTAAATGATACCATCACGCTAAGCAGATTGATCACAACACGCCTTAATGGAGTTTCTCAGACAATCACATAACGTCATAATCAACTACGTAACGTGTAGGACGACGTCTTAATCAAGCACACCATGAATGATGTAGCTACGTTCGTCACGAACGCTTAATTCATGACCGACTAAGCGTTGTTGTACGAAATGTATGTCTTTGAGAATGACAAAGGCAGCAACGGCACCCAGTCAAAGTAGTTTCAAAATATTCAACAGCTTACATGAATAGTTTCCTGGAAATCGATATTTATGGTGTTCAGGGATCGACCAATCCCATCACGGCCGAAGCGTGGGTGTAGCTTAGCTAAAGATGCGTGGGGGAATAGCTAAAGCACTCACACTTTCACACAATGTACGAAGGAATGTCATACATAAGCTCAAAAATGTCCATTTTGTAAACAATGTTGCTGAAAACTGTTGCTGTTGCGTTTTAGTTTTTGATAGTAAAATTGGCATACGTCTTCGGGACCTCACAGTCTCGTATCAAACCAAGCAGGGTTACTCATAAGGGTCCGTTTGGTATATAACCCCAAAATTCAACTTGTGACCCCAAAGTAGTGACAGTGGGTTCCCCGGGATCCCTGAAAATCTTGTATAATTGTTCAATACTAATTATTTTTTTTATAGATTTTTGCACGAAATACCCAATAAACTCTAGCATGGGGCCCCTTGATTCATAGCTGTGAGCCCGTGGTATGCTCGAATTTTAACATGGATGAGAAAAACTGAATCGGGAAAAGCTGATTTCAGTTTGAGACCATATATTTCTGGTTGGGACCGCCAGATTTCTAGGTGACAGGTCCCTGGGACCAAGAAATTGTAGATACCATGAGAAACACTGAACCCCAGTTCAGAAAAGATCGCTCCATTAGAGTTATTGAAAAATGCTATAAACATGTTCATTTTGAAAACAATGTTGCTTAAAGCTGTTGCTGTTGCCTTTTGGCCTTTAGCTACAAAAATGGCAGACGTGTTCAGGATCACATGGACAAGTTTCCACCCAGGTTTGGAGAAGACTGCACCAGTAGAACAATAGTTATTGAAGAATGCGTAAGATGTCTCTCTTGTAAATTCTTGCTAAAAGCTGTTGCTGTTGGATCTTAGATACGTGCGTGGGACCATATGGACACGCTTCAACTAAAGTTTGGAGAAGATTGCATCAGTAGAACCAGAGTTATCGAAGAATGTCTGAAATTGTCTATTTTGAAAACTGTTGCTAAAAGCCGTTGCATTTGGATTTCAGACACCAACATTTGGCAGCTCTACTGGGGACCACACGGGAATACTTCCCTTCAAATTTGGAGAAGATCTCCCCAGTAGAACCAGAGTTATTCAAAAGTGTCTTCTCATCATTGCTGACCATGCAGCCGATGATGTCGCAACCGTAAGAGTTTTGTCGTTTCCAGCCATGCTCAGTAAACGATGGTAGATCTTGGTGTGGTATGTGGCCATGTGGGCACGTTTATCAACACGTGAGCCATATTGAGTAGGCGTACGATAAATAAAAAAAGGAAAAAAAGAGGTGTACGATTCAAGTGCTGCTCAAATGCTGATTGAATTATCGGGATAGACTCGTTACTTTATGAATTATTTCTTGACTGATTTGTTTCTTCCGTGAACCTGTTCTAGATAATGTTGTAGTGTGCAATAAATGGACCAATGCAAATTACATAATAAAATGTGGGCCTAGCAGACGCTGCCAACAATGCTAAGTGTAGATGGAATCAGGTTGCATAATAGATGAATCCAGTTTTAGTTATGCCACGCCCAGTTTTAGCTAAGCTCCACCCGCACTGCGCCCGTGTTGGGATCGATCGATCCATGAACTCCCTCAGTATCAATTTCCAGACAACTATACAGGCAAGTCGTTGAATATTTTGAAACCAAATTGACTGGGTGATGTTGATGCCTATGGCAGACTATTTTGAAACTAATTTGACTGCCATATGCAGCAACAGCACCTGGTCAAATTAGTTTTAAAATATTCAACAGCTTACCTGCATAGTTTTATAAAAATTGAGATTCAGAGAGTACAGGGATCGATCCATGCCAACACGGTCAACGCGTGGGTTGAGCTTAGCTAGAGATGGGATGGGCATAGCTAAAACTGGCTTCCTCCATAAGGAATCAAGGGTAACAAAAGACGATTACACTTGTTGGGTACAGGTTATTTTACTCAGACTTCGTACTGGCCAGAATACATTGAATGACCATATATGCAGAAGGCTGAAGATGCGTCCCTTACTGACCTCACCATCAAATGGTGTAGATCCTACACAAAAGGAGCACAGGTTCGTTGGTAAACGTCTGAATTGTGCTTTTGGTGAATTTACAATTTAATGTACAATCTTATGTTTATAGTCCATGGGCCAAAGCAAATATCTGAATTACCTAAATCGGCCAAATATGTTTCTGTTTTTGGAAAAGTTGCATGCCTAGGCAAGATTAATTGCTATAATAACCATTCCAGTCTGGCAGCTTAGTGCTAGAAATCTAAGATGTCATCCAAAATGGACGCCATTTTGCTCTACCCTATATAGTGGACACCAACATTTTAGTTAATTCTCCTAACAACTTATCAACGAGTCAAAGAAATATATTCTCCGGAAGCTGGAAAGTGAGTTTAGTGAAGCATTGCATATCATTCCTGATGAAAAGGGGAAACTTCGTTTGTATTCTGACAACCTGTCTATATGTGAACTTGTGAAAAACATCCAATCCGTATAGTTCGACGTACACATATTTAAGTCTACGGGTGTTGGTGATGGTTTAGCAAAGGCAGCTTTTCAGCTGAGATCCTGTGATAAACCAAAATGACTCAAATATGGCCACCGGACGTGGACCCTAGCAAACTTAATAATCCCAAGTCTGTCGACATGTTCTTACAAACAATACTAACAGGAGAAAGTCACTGACTATCTAAAAGGTACAGAGATTAACCAGCCTTTTGGGTCAAGACATTGCCTATGAAATAAATCCCAGAAAGCGAAAGCCACCAAAACAAAATACCACTTAAATTATCGATTAGAAATGTTGAATTGATCCATACTCTGAATAAATTACGCCACGTTGTATCATAGTTCAAAATTAAAGAGATTGACACTGCCCTGTGTATGTAGAAACGTACTCTGGCAGATTCTGTTACGCTACCAGAAAATATCCACCATGCTGTATTTACGACTCTCGCATAAGACACCATGATCAGTTAGAGCAATCAGTCAGTGGTGAAGGTTTTTGCTATCAGGTTAATGGGATTGCCACACAGGCAAAATTCATTGGATCACAGCAATTTAATCTTAAACAAGCCATTGATGAAACAAAGAAAAGAAGTATCACAACTCAAGCATTGATGGTGCCCACCTATACCATCGGACGAGTGGACATATACAACCCAAAGAAGAGACATTGGCATGCCAGCTGCTGTTCAAAATGCTGTATTGAAGAACCATATATGGATTATTTCTTATTTTCCTATGCGATACCAATCAGTGTGTAGTTGGACTGAATTTCACATCCGTATTTGTGATGATCCCATAGTTATTCCTGGTACCATAGGCTACTTTAACCTTCAATCAATGTTCCAACGGCACAGATGTCCACTGTAAATGAGCTGTTGAATCAGTCAGTTACCAGTATCCAGTCTTTGCAATTGTCATACATAATATGTGATCAAGCTCCCGATGTCAAAGCGACTAAAATAGTCTGGAAGCACCAAGATAAGTTCAACAAAATTATTCCCAGGCTTGGAGTGTTTTATGCCATCTGTGCACTGATGCCAATCAATTGGACATGATTCAAAGATGTATGATAATGTGTAGAATCCTCTGTTAATGCAGAAGGTCCTGTAGCTGGTGTTATGGGCGGTCGCAAATATAATCGTACAGTAAGTCTCCATAAACTGGTATATGAGGTGCCTATGAGGCATGCGTGGAAATAATTTTCTCGATGGTTAACGGGCACACATGTATCTGAAATGATACAGATGGAAGAAGTCTTGCAATTCATTAGAGACTTTGCTGATAATGTGCAACATGCTTCATTCAAGTACATTATCGAGGCTAAATCATGTATACTGTTTGAAGTTTACTTCCCCTTACCATGAGGAGAAAATGGAAGTTTGTTAGCATTTTGGATAACCTATTTTCGAAACATTGCTAGGCTCATTGAGAGCATCCAGAGAAGGAGATTTGTTACTGCACTTGACATTAATTCAATATATGATAACATGGTGTTTTGTGCACGATAAGAGGCACCATGCGTGATTCTGGTCATACTTCCATGCACAGATGTCATGACTATCAAGCCATAATAAAGAGGTGTATAACCACTTTATGAATGGCGGTCTCTCAGTACAACTTGGTTTCAGAAACCGTTTTGGTAGAAGTCTGGTTAACCAGACAGTTGAAGAGATTGTGAACATATATATTAAATGCCTGGAGAAACGAAAGGAGTCAGTCTAAACCAGAAGGCCCGAGCCTATGCAATCTAACAAACGAGTATAGGATGCATCTTAGGCAACTTCGAGAGATGACATGTCTAGAAAGCTCCAAGTTGAGTCATCCAGATCTGCAACACACTAGAATTCAAAAGAATGAGAAGGACCTTCAATCTTTGATTGACCTAATGGAACATAGCAGGAGCGAGCCATATAAGTCAGGTCATAACGATTTAGTTTACTTGTCAACATGTATCTTGGCTTCAGCAGATCTTGTTCAAGATGTTTTCAAGGCTAAGAAACTCGGAGATGAGGCATTCCAGAAATTCAAGTCAAATCGGTTGGAAAATGACAATTGCGCTGTAAAGTTCTATGGCCAACTGACAAATCTAAAACTACAATCTTTCAGTGACATGAACAAGAAGAATGGTAGCAAGACACCAGCAAAATAGGTTTTCCTTAAATCCGATGGGAAATTATTTGGACTATTATCTGTGTTACCCAACGTAGACAGTTACACATGCGTGATGTTCTAGCAAATCCATCAGGACTCCTGCCATTGCCACTTTCAGATGGAGCTGGATCTATGCGTAGGACAAACAAATCTGTACTCGCCAGAGAACTGGCGAAGAAGGTATCACCAGCAGAACACATTCACGAGCCACCAACATGCATTATTGACGGAATGAGCATGGCGCAGAAAATTAACCTTAACAACATGGCATTTGCACATCTGGAAGAAATTGTTTTGTCTCTGGCAATGCATGAGAGTACACGCAGTGGAAGGATTGAAGTTGTAATTGGTATCTATTTGAAAACATCCATCAAACACTCTGTAAATGTAATCGAGGGCCAAGCATTGATATCCAGTTCAAACGCATTGCACCAGCACACACTAACCAGCAATGGAAGAAATATCTATGTAGCTCTTGCAACAAGACTATTCTCATAAGATTCTTGGTCGAGGAGTGGATGTTGTCAAAACATAGGGGCAAACTCCATTACATAGTCCTATATGTGCCATGTGAGAATGTTTGTTAGAATATCACCCAAAATCACCCAAGATCGCTGGAAGGAGATCAAAGAGCTAGAATGGTCGCACGAGGAAGCTGGTATGCATCTGGTTGCAAAGCTACTGTGATCTCTGCTAAGCTACTAATTGCCACATTATGTGCCTTGGTTTCAAGAAAAGTATTTACTGCTGTGTGTGCCAGAAGTGTTGCATCTAAAACCGGACAAGGTTAACTGGCATTGCCAAACCTGCTAAATGCTTAGGTGGCAGGTTCTTTAGTGCTCTAATTGGCATACACACGTTCGAGTGTTGTGATACTGTTTGTGCTTTTGCCGACTGTGGAACGCCTAAGGCCTCGAAACAAATAAAAGTAGGCCAAGCCTTTCAAAATGCCTTCAGCCAGCTTGATGATTTCGGGGAGGTGTCCAGAGAACATTTTGCAAAGTTGCAGCAGTTCAGTATTACCTTCCATGCCAACCACTCGTACCCAGTCAAAACGGATGCGGGTGGAGCACTTACAATGAAAACAAACTAACCATTGAGTGGATGCGTTGGCCACCGGCTGGGGAATTGCTATCCTGTAAATGTTAATGGTACACACATGTATAAATCATAAAATAGAGATGGGGATCCCAGTTGAGCTTGAAGACTCTGATGACGACGACGTTGTCAATGATAGTTCGAGTTATGTTTAGAAGAGAACAATTCCACCTCATGCAATTCTACATAGTTAGTCTTGGTAAATATAGCTAGGTAGTGTGCAACACCTTTGTGGAACCATGTATCAGACATTTTATTTCGACTGATGCACAAATCGTTGCAAATTTCGGGCTTCTTCTTCTGCGTTCGGGCATTTAACGGCTATAACGTAAACTGACCTTTAATGCAGACTGTATTAATCTTTTTTATATCTCGCTTATTAAATTAGCACTAACAGATTCATCATTTACAGATATTTACTAAAGCTATATAACCAAGTTAGGTAACTGTTGCGCGCTTTAACACAGTTATACATATCTGATTTTGAAAACATGTCTATCAAACTGGACAGACATGTTTTCAAAATCAAATATGGATAACTGCAGTCACTTATGGTTTATGGATTATCAGTGTGACATTATTCATCCAGTAGATCAGCATGATGAAATAAATCTGAAGAAAACGCATATATGCAGAATTCAAGCAAGACATTGGCATATTTTACATTTTCTCGGTCAATGTCATTTGGCATAATGTGAAACCCAGACATATCTGTCCACATATTTCTGCAGTTTAGTCATGTGATATGTAATTCAAATTTCTATCACAGATAATATATATTTCTTTGTGATTAAAAACAAAATCAAAACGAAAACATGATAGCGATATTTGAATATTTCAGAAAATGATTTTAAATAGCATATTTTCGACAGCAGATAGCACATACTGTAAAGACACACTTACGAATGCATAGTACTGGATGCAAAACTCAATTGTCTTTCATATGATACCTCACATGACTGTATTGGAGTAGCAACCCAAATGTCAGTGTCCATTCTATAAATCCTTGTAAATTTGAATTTCTACCATGAAGCTGCCGCTCTGCAATGGTTATCATATTAATTAATCATCAATGGACACATGCCTTTTCAAAAAATCCAAAGAGATTTTGACAGCTTAGGTGGTACCGATTAGTCAAAATTCTGGTCTGGCCCAAGAACTAGTTAGCAAAATCGTCCAGTCAAATTAGTTTAAAATATTCAACAGCTTACGTGACACTACCTGTATAGTTATCATCAAAGTATAAACAATCTATTCAAAGGTGTGTACAAAATGGGCAGGAGCTAAAATGAACCTCTCAATTCCTGTTCTCGGGCTAAACAGCTGACTCCATTGTTCGCAATACGACTGCTAGAACAACACAGGATCTGTGTCGTATATCAAGAGGCATGACCCTGGTTCTCAGCTGAAATGCGGACGTCGACGAGAGTTGGAGGTCGATTACTGGTACAACGGGTGAATATGCGCGACACACAGGTTGAAAACTGGAGACATTGACAGAAAACTAGTACCATATATCAGGACAACAGGACACTTGCTCCTGGTTATCGGCTGAAAGGAGGATGTCGGCGAGAGTTGGAGGTCGATTACTGGTTGAAAACTGGAGACATCGACAGAAAACTAGGAACAGATCTCATATACCGGGTCTAAATCTATGGACATCTGGCGATAAACAAGACATGTTCATTCTTCCTGTTCACGGGTCGATGCGATCCGTGATATAATTTATTAAACAATGACACAGTTTTCATCGAATCTGGTCACTGAACCAAGTCGGTGATTGAAACTCTGAACACTTCTTTTGTTTATGTAAATAGAACGGAGATATAAATATTTTTAAAAGCTTTCAAAGAAACAAATTGTTCACGTGCGAAACATGTCGTAAATATGTCATCCTGTATGTTGTAGATTAAATACGGTTAGTGTCACGGATTAAATGATCACTTTATTCTAAGGTGCAAATCTGGGTGTCGATGTGCCTGTTACCCTTTTTGGCACCCGTGTACCCAGTTTTTGACAGGAAGAAATACTGGAGACTACATATAGCCGCCAAGAACTGTCACAAGCACCAATATTTTCTAATAAATATACGCCATTAATCATTGGAGCCATGAGAGGACACGGCCTGGTATAGGCCTTGTTGTAAGTGCACTGAACCACTGAGCCGGCAAACATGGTTCGTGACTCAGTGGTAGATTATCTCGCCGTAGTTGGAAAGATGGGCAATGGATGAATCCAGTTATATGCCATGGCCCGCCCATCTCTAGCTAAGATCCGCCCAGGCATTGCCCGTGTTGGGATGAATCGATCCCCGCACTCTCTGAATCTCAATTTACAGAAAACTATACATGCAAGTCAAATTTGTTTCAAAATGTTTAACAGAATGTTTATTAAATAATAATGACATAAAATTCATATATCTTGGCGGACCATTGACGGACTATATCGCGTCATTCATGACGTAATGGATTACAACGTCAACCTACATGTGACATAGCTGATTATGACGTCATATGATTGACTGAGAAACCGGATTCCTCAATTACATTCCTCTCTTTGCCTCTCTCCATCCAGAAGCATAGATTGGGTGCCAGTGTAAAGACTTGGAAAGTGAACGGTAATAGACTGTAAGATAAAATCCACCCGAAATACATCCCGAATGGGGGCCTAGAAATTAGTGATTCGATATATACACCTGTGCAAAAGTTAAGCACCAGCAAAAACAATAGAACGTAGAAACATGATGGTACAACTAGGCTGCCATACTTTTTGTCCCCGCGTTAGCTGACATAATTCCAAGTACGAAATGCACATGCATGCATGACTTCACGCCGCTTGATGTCCGTGCGTGGCGGGAAACAGCACACGTGTTCAGTTATGTAAAAGTCCAGTTTGAGGTGTAGAACATTACATACAGATTTAGGCGACAAGATTAGGAATTTTGTGTTCATGACCGTGGTTTATTTGTACAGAGAGAATTAGCTCTTGATTGTGAACCGCTATGGCAAGACGAAGGTTAAGTGATCGTGTGAAATGGCAAATCATAGGCATGCATACTACTGGTATGTCATGCAGAGAGATTGGCAGACAGCTGAACATTAACCATACTGTAATCAGTCGTTTGATTGCAAAACATGGGCAAACTAACGAGGTGAAGGACAGGCCTGGATCTGGAAGACCAAAGAAGACTACTGCCCGTGATGATCGAGCCCTAGTCCGCCTTGTTAAGAGATCACCATTCACCAACAGCAGAGTGCTCAGCCAGCAATGGGAAACGCGCAATAGAGTGTCAATGTCTACCGTCAAAAGGAGACTGTATGCTGCTGGCATGAAAGCTAGGAGACCTGTCAGACGTCCTCTCCTCACTGCACACCACAAAGAGGAGCGTCTGAGGTGGTGCAACGAAAGAAGACACTGGAACATGAGATCCTGGAGACGGGTACACTGGTCCGATGAAAGTCGGTTCCTGCTTCATGCCACAGATGGTCGAACTCGTGTATGGAGGTCCAGACGCATGGCGTACGACCAACGTAACATCATGGAAGAAGTTCCATTTGGTTGAGGTTCCGTTATGATATGGGGGTGCATCTCATTTGATTGTAAGCTGGATCTGTTGCCTGTACCTGGAACACTAAATGGACAAAGATATCAAGATTCCATACTGGATAGAGTTGTGGTCCCTCATTTTGTAAATCATGCACCTGGAACCCACCCTATATTCATGGATGACAACGCCCGACCACATCGTGCTAGAGCTGTGCATGAATGCCATCAAAACCCTACCATGGCCAGCAAGGAGCCCTGCCATGAACCCTATTGAGCATATCTGGGACATTCTGGGAAACATGGTGAGAAGGAGGGATCCTCCTGTGCAGAACCTACAGGAATTAACAGACGCACTCCATCTTGAATGGCAACGAATACCACAATGGCGTATCAGTCGGTTGGTGACCAGCATGAGACGTCGTGTCCAGGCCGTCATCCAGGCACAAGGTGGATATACCCGGTATTAATAATGATAGTCTCAAACTCGTGCACAGATGTTAAACTTCGTTTTCAGACACCATTAATGACAATCTAGCCACGTGTGTCAACTGTAGGGCAATAGTTGTCAGTTGTGTCAACGTAACCATATTCAGGCCTCGTTTTCAAGTTCAAACAAAAACATACAGTGTTTCCCCACCATCATAATCAGCATTCCTCTAGTTGCATTATTACCTCTTGCACTAAGATGGATGGGTACATAAATGTTTATGCTATTGCTTTCTTCATAGCACATGAATATACCCTCGCATGTGCGTAAAAATAGGGTGGTGCTTAACTTTTGCACAGGTGTATATGTCAACCAAAGCATTAACTTCTTCTTTGAGAAGAATCTCTATGGAGGAGTCCAGTCAACAGGCTACGTAACATGTAGGCTGACGTCATAATCAATTACGCCATGAATTATGCGATTTTGACCGTCTTCGAGCAACGCTTAATAATCTGTCAGGGTGTAAGAATTGTATGGTTTTACTATTTAATAAATATGCTATTGAATATTTTGAAACTAATTTGACTGGGTGCTGTTGCAGCACGCAGTCAAATTAGTTTCAAAATATTCAACAGTTTCCCAGTATAGTTTTCTGGAAATTGAGATTTAGAGTGAGATTAGGCATGGCTAATAACTGGATTACTCCATTTCAAGAGAACTATACAGGTAAGCTGATGGATGTTCAGAAACGAATTTAACACGAAGAAGCTGTTGCTGTCATAAAATTAATTTCAGAATATTCAATATTTATTAAAATGTAAATGGGTTATCTAATTCGGTCTTACGTGTTCAACTAATTCACCTGTATATGTAGGCCGTATGTATGCGTGTCAGATCATTGGCTTTGTCTGTGTATGTCTAGCCTTACGTGTCTGTCTGTACGGGAGAGGCACGCGTTGTGGTAAATGTATGAACATGTTTTCTAGTTATTCTACTCTACACATACAACACATTTTTACATATATTTACTAGTACGTGATTCAAAATTAAAGCCTTTTATGCCTAATTACTATCTCCCCGTAAGATGCATGCGTGCGTGGTTACGTGCGTGTTAGCGAGCGTGCGTGCAAGTTGACGTGCGCATATGTGTGCGTGCGTGCGTGCGTGCATGCGTGCGTGCGTGCGTGCGTGCGTGCGTGCGTGCGTGCGTGCGTGCGTGCGTGCGTGCGTGAGTGAGTGATTGAGTGAGTGCGTGCGTGCGTGTGTGCGTGCCTGCGTGCGTGCGAGCGAGCGTGCATGCGTGCGCGTGTGTGGCCGTGTGGTGCACCTGGAGCTGTATCTAATAAACTGCTGATCCGATTTGGCACAGATTTTAACGCAACAAAGGAACTTTCTTTAAAGTGCGGTTTCCAGATTGTTCATAATCTAGAAAGAAAATTTGATCCGGATGGGATCAATTGTGTGGATTTATGCACATCCTGGTAACCTTTGGTCCGATTTGGCTCAAAATAATGTTAGCACAACAAATAATATGACCGTACACTAGACCGCGATCAGAAAAAAAATCGGAAAATCCGTAAAATCTTTACGAGTAGACCAGGCTCAGATGGAGCCATGGAGGTAAGGGCAACTATTGAGTGATCGTGATCGATTATTAAAAATAATTGTGATTACTCGATTAATCAGCTTGGATATAAATTACCAAGACATAGCAACAGAAGAATATCATTGACGAAAATTGAAATGGTTCTCGAGCCAGGCATTCCAGTAATACAGTTTCAAAAATATTCTCCTCTTGCCATGCAAATGGAAATACATTCACTTAGCAAAATGTAATTTTTCATGACCAATCCCATTAAAAAGTAATTGAAAGTTAGGTTTTGAAATATTTTATGCAATAGAAAATATTCATGATTATTCGATTAGTTAATTTTTAATCATATAAATTCACGATTTAAAACATAATCGCGATTTTCGATTTAATCACGTAATCCTCAAGCCTAATACTGAGATCTCTTGCGTTTACTGAATATGGACATGTTTTTTCCCAGCTTTTCGACAGCGAAGCCAACAATTTTAAGGGTATGGGTAACAAAATGGACATAAATTTCGATACATTTAAAGGAGAATAGCAAGTGAGGACTCAAAATGATTCCTCTCTACAATTTACTATAAGTTATGCGCAAATCAGTTGATTAATTAGGTCACCAGAGGTCTAAAGGTCACCAATTTTACCCACAGCTTAAATCTGCAACTGTGTATTGTTGTAACTGATAGGGTGCTAATAAAGAATGTTTAGACGTTACCATCTTCAAGACTGAGTATTAGACACAGTTTTTACAAATTTAAATGGCCATTGTTCATTTATATCATGGAATATTGTCCTTATGATACCTGACAGGGTGAGACTTTTCAAAATAGCGGGTTATGGGGTACTGAAAATGAGATGAGCCTAACATCACATCTACATAACCTAAATAAAATGACTAACCATTCAGAATGTCATTCAAGTGGTCTCTATTATTTTATATATGTTACATGCAGATCAGTTCAATATTTATGTCACCAGAGATAAAAAGGTCACCAACTTTGTCCGCTACTTAAGATCTAGCAACTGTGTATTGTTGTGACTGATAAAATGGTAATAAAAAATTATTTTAAGTTAACATCTTATCAGGTGAGTATTAGAGCGAATCTGACAAACCGAACGTGCCAATGTTCGTTTATCTCATGAAATATTGTTACTATGACAACTGGCTGCGTGTTCATCTTTCTAAAATGCAGAGAATACACGTATGGGGTACTAAAAATAAAATGAGCATAACTTCACATCTACACAATCTAGAATAATGACTGACCAGTTAAAATGCCCCTTATTGTGACATCTATGATTTAATATATGTTGTATACAAATCAGTTGAATAATGGAGGATTCCAGTTTATCCATCAAGCATATGACGTCATAATCAGCTACGTAACGTGTATGATGACATCATAATCGATTACGTCATGAATGACGTAGATAAGTTAGTCACGAACGCTTAATTGATGACTGACTAAGCATTGTTGGACGACTTGTATTACGAGAGATCGTGATGATCTTAGCTATGTAATGCATGACGTAATTGATTATGACGTCATCCTACACGTCATATAGTTAATTGTGACGTCATGTGATAGATGGATAAACTAGTATTCTTCATTAGTCACTGTCTCTATCCGATGATGACGCAGCACCTGCATTGTTGCTATATTATCGCCCGTTGAACTGTCTTTCTTGTCCATCTATACCTTGCCAAATTCACTCTCTAGAGTAACAACCAGCATGCGTAGCTCACCCTCACACACGGTTCCTGCCAGTATTCTAAACTAGTGAGGGATGTTTGCGCCTGGTACATGGGTTCTCTTCCAAATATATATCTGATAGCTGGAAAAGGCAAATTTTTGGTGCACGTAGAGCTGAAAGGTTCACCTTTTTTTCTTTAAGTGAGCTTTTTCTCTGCACTAATTTATTTGTCATTAATGTGTAGAAGTGAAGTGCATCGATATTTGTTATGTGAGTTGTCTTGTGCCTCCACGCCTTCGGCTGGTGAAATAATATAATTGAAGTAACACATGACTCACGAACAGTTTGGAAAGTTTGTTGACAGTAATCAGCCATCCAATAACAGCATATGCCATTGTTAACATCTAAAAGTCCTTAGAAAATGTTGGGCGAGCTCTCCTTAATTAAAAGTTTATCTCTGTAATGTTAAAGTTAAATTGGCGCCTTTTTACTGGCTTGAAAATCTGAACATATGCGCCGATTTCCTAAAACCATTATCCAATGGGATCGAGTGAACAATGGACACCAAATTGACTTCATTATACTGGGCGGGGCTGTTCATTGATATATCTTGGCCTATCTAGTGTCTTGCGGTCTTTTCATAGGTCTACTTAGTTGAGGTAATCTAAACCTAACCAGGAACCCATTTACGAAATTGCGCATTCTGTTATTTTTTTTATCGAGAATCAGGTGTTTTAGCAATTCATTC
This sequence comes from Chaetoderma sp. LZ-2023a, assembly GCA_034401795.1. NCBI lineage: Eukaryota > Metazoa > Mollusca > Caudofoveata > Chaetodermatida > Chaetodermatidae > Chaetoderma > Chaetoderma sp. LZ-2023a. The sequence continues at coordinate 34,506,609 of CM067367.1, read as the reverse complement.
ATTAATTAATTAATTAATTAATTAATTAATTAATTTTTTATTTTATTTTTTCTATTTATTATTATCATAAATTTTAAGAAAGCTATGCTCTCTCTCTCTCCCTCCCTCCTCTCCCTCCTGCCCCACCCCATCCCTCCCTGTTTCGCTAGGTAGTTGCTACTTCCAACGATTCAAGATTAAATAACCGATTATCCGATTAAATCTAATATTATCCAGACATCAAAATCGATTATTTAATCGAACAGCCCTAGGCACATGCACATAACAAACTAAAGGTATTAATCATAAGCGTGTGGATATTGCTGTACTTAGGAGCTTTCATTATGATAGGGCACGCCTTCATACGCACACCTAAAGTCAAATGCTATTTCGATATAGTCTTACACAACATCTTATAAAAGAATTTTTGACCATCCTCCGAGATGACGCAACTTACTGGGTCGATGCTGGGCAGATACCGGGCCGATACTTTCAGTATCGGCCCGGTATCGGTCCAGTATCGGCCCAGTAAGCTACGTTATCAAGGTTGATACGCTTCAACAGTGACATATTCTGTTAATGGATGGATGATTACCCGCAGGAGGATTTTCAGGCCGTTGGTGAGTCACCGAACATTCCTGATGGCCTAATTTGTCAATTTGATGCATGAATTCTCCTGCCCAATATACACGATGACTCACATAGCAGACGTTCATGAATTTAGTATATCTCCATGTTAATGGCAACGTGTGGAGATGCGGAGAAAAATCTGAATCACCAGGAAAATGTGGACTTCTTAACCACAGCTCCACCAAGAACATGCCTTCGCGAGCACACACAGTGGGATGGCTGTAGCAATGTATTTGAAGGGAGCTCATGTGTCCAAGACCAGAATACTTGCACCTATTTAGAAAGATTCATGTACTGTAATGAGAGAACAGCGTTTGGAACCCAAGTGATGTGAGGATGAGCTATATATACTGCGGCGAGGGTGGAGTGGCCTTCCAAAGAGTGGCACGGTCGGGGTGGGCGAGCGTCCCTCCAAGAGAAAATTTTGAAATCTCGATGCTCTCAGAAGACATCCCTTGCGTTCTTAGTGTCAATATAAACCGTAAGTTGGCTGATAAATTATTCTACTTTTTTCCAAATCTTTGCATGCCAATTTTTTATCATCATCATCATCATCATCATCATCATCATCATCATCATCATCAATTACCGTGTCCAGATAATCAACAATCATCATCATTGTCATTATTATCATCATCGTTATCAGATGGCTGTTGTTGCTGCTACTGCTACTGCTACTTCTACTGTACTACTACTACTACTACTACTACTACTACTACTACTACTACTACTACTACTACTACTACTACTACTACTACTACTACTACTACTACTACTACTACTACTATGACTACGATGACTACGATGACTACGATGACGACGTTGACGATGCTAGTGGTACTGCTGCTGCTAATAATAATAAGTTACTAAAACTTGAACAGTATGATTTATTCTGACTGAAGCGCTAATCGTCGCTAACAATGCTTAAGGCGGAATAACTGGTACTAAAAGTACACACTATGTACAAAATTAAGTGTTATATTTTAGAAGGGATGGATCATTGATAGAGACCCTTTGTTCTCCCTGTCGCACATTCACCCACCCCCACCCTTCTCCAACTATACCCGCGCCTGTTAGCGGACAGAGTAAGCAGTCCAAGTTTTATCTTTCCTTAAATCGCAAGTGACTCTTGCGGCAACATCGTCCAATCAAATTAGTTTCAAAATATTCAACAGAATGTTTATTAAATTGTAAAGAAATACAATTCGTACAACGTGTCAGACTATTAAGCGTTAAGGACGGATTAAATCGACGTCATCCCACCCATCACTTGGTTGATTTTGACGTCATATGATTAATTAATTAGTATGAGTAATTGAGAATAGTATAGTGGCAATAATCCTGAACGGTTATGTAAATCATGAGCATGGAAATATAATCGTTTGGTGACGTGATCGAAGATTCCTAAATATTTCGCCCTTCCTAATTGCCTGCCTACATGGAGGATGTGAAGCAACCACTTCACCTGCCGTGACTACATCATGGGAACTACGACTTGTTCTGAATGCGAAATTCGCCATTTTGTTGCCAATATCTCCGGCATAGTGTGTACATATAGACGTACATGTATACACATCAACACATGCATTATTATATTAGTGGAGAAAACTGCTGATGTACTGGTACTGATCAACCAGTGGGTTAGGTGATGTATCACTAAAAGTATGTACTCATATTTCCTGAAATAGCATGCCAAGGCATTTGGCGATATGATTTATTAATACCCTCCATTTGAATGCATTTCTAGGAGATATCTGTGAGGACAATATTAGTACAACTCCAAACATTTTGGACGCATGGAGTGTTCTCTTGTTCCCTGAACTTAGTCTGTGTTTCCTATTATAGACTAGAACTTGATGGTTCCACGATAGAGGTAGGTTGTAGTTCAATCAGTCTCCAGAACCACAACCAATATGTTCTGTATGAATAACATGACAGGGTTCAATAGATTCTAGTCTGTTGATGATTGTCCTAACAGAACCACATTCACACAAATACTTGCCTTTGGAGACGTAAGCAACCCACCCCATTGCGACAACCATGTCTCAGAGTGTTCAAAATGTAACTCATGCCTCAGTTAATGGGAAAGATTTTTCAAGAAGATTTGAATTTTTGCAGTCCAAGAGAAAGCTATTTTGTAAATTTACCACCACAATTTATATAAATAGCTTTCGGTTGTCCTGCAATCGGACATTCCACAATACACTGCAGATATGGTTTTGGCCAGGTCGACCATCAAAGATTAATTTGCCGTGAAAGAGTGGACTATTTTTGAAAGATTACCACATGAATGAGTGGCTCGATCATCGAGCCAGTCTTTCGAGTAGTATATTTTCAAAAATACTCGTTTCTTAGCCTGCCAATGGACTTTAATCAAGAACAGGAGAAAGGAATCTTTGGCCAGATTAACAATTAACAGTTTAAGTTGGCAGCAGAGGGATTGACTTAACGTGCACATTCCAGGCCTCAACAGACTCACGCTGGACACGAGGCTGTGTAACGGACTAACCTGTAGATTAGTGTAAGGGGAAGGAATGAAACTCTGTAATGGAAGATAACCTGATTAAAACCGATTCACTCATCTGCACATATGTGCATGTACTGTTTGTTTAGTTGGTTTTATTGGCCGCTTACACCGAGATGTATTTGGGCCATGACTCACTCTGAGAGGTGCTTCCCCGAAGGGTTGCGATGCTCCCCCGAAGGGTTGCTATAAACAAGCATTAAAACTGAAAAAAGAAAAAAAGATTATGATGTTGCTAGGGGTGTATGTGGTGCCTGTTGCTGCGTAATGAACTGTTGTTGGCGGGTGTAAATGTTGGATGCAGTGTAAGAGTGGGTGGGAGGTGACGGAATCACTTTATTTCACTTGGGGGTAGGATGGGGACTCAGGGGCTTCCACAGTGGGGGGGGGAGGGGGGTCAGAGATTAAAATTTGCATCCTCATCAAATCAGGGGGGAAATCAATTCCGCCGCCACCACCATGCCCACCCCCAAGGCCTCCCACAAAAAACCCCTAAAACGATGGCCCCTGCAAACACGGGTGTTGGAACCAATCATCCAGCTACCCCACTAGTGCCCTAACCCACATTATTAAGCCCATTTATTAGAAATATTGTCTGAAATGACCTCTCAGAGTCAAATTATCAGAATTTTCCCAGGGGAGGATCCCAGGACCGCTTAATTATCCTGAGTATTAACCCAGGGACCCACCCCCATACACCCTCCTCCCCACCCCCACCTCCATTGCAGCCTAAATGCTCTCTCCAGGGTTGAAGTTTTTCAAAAAATTTTGACCTCACCTAAGGAGGTTTGGATGGGAGGATTGGATGGCATGGCGAGTCTGCATCCATGCCAAATGAGGTGGGGTTTGGTGGACACCCTTGATATGGGGTGCAGAGCAGATTATGAAATAAAAATATTAAGAGATGAAAATCATAGTCAATGATATCAAATAAAATTAATTAAATTTAGATAATTTCCATGCGGTTAAAAACAGAAAAACTAGAAAACAGAAAATCTAGTGTTTGTAAAAGAAATATCCTGGGCAAAAACTTAGAATTAAAACCCGTTGCTATTTGAAATAATAGGTTGATTGCGAATGTTGTTATATAATGGTAATTTTTTGGCAATTCAAGCCACTGTTGTATGCACACTCTCATATGTTCATTTACAGTTAGAGAGAAATTTATTTTTGAAAGTTTTCGATGGAATGACTGGTTCGGTTACTGCGCCAGTCAGTTCAGTGGTAAATTTTCAAAAATAGTCTTGTTTCGATAACTGCTAAACTTAAGAGAAAACACATTTAGGTTGTCGGAAATATAAAACAAAGTGAAACGCCACGTCCGAGATAGATGCAAGCAAACCGGCAGCAACTTGAGTGATGAATGCTGGGATTTACATTCATTTACATTCATCAGAATCATGAAAACCCTGAAAACATGTTAATACACAAATTTCTATGTGAAATAAAAGTGAACAACCAACCCGAGAACCAACCACTTATAACCCTTTCCCAAATTGTACTCCAAATGTCTTTCCACGCTTGCAGGGTTTTTTACAATTTTCTAATCAGTCCCCAGAACTCCTTAGGGGGATTTGGAGGGGGTAGAGTGTGAGCATCCGTGCCATTGCGGGTGTAGCTTAGATAAAAGTGAAGTAGAGGCGCGGTTCATGAGTGGTCAGGGACTTGCGCTCGCAAATCTAGGTTCACAAATTCGCTTCCCTACCACTCCACTGCATTGTGTCCTTGAGCAAGTCACTTAGCTCTATGTTGCTCCAGTCGACCTAGCTGTAAATGATGGCAGTTTTCTGTGCGCAGTATGTGACTGCTGGCCTTGAACTGCCAAATGCACAGGGAATCATATGTATATCGCTTAGAGCATACAATAACATGGAGTTCAGCGCATTATAAATGTACTATCCATCCATCCATCCATCCAGCCAGCCAGGCAGAGCCCCACTATTATCATCGCACTTTAATGAATGGAAGAAAATCGATGTTGAGGTTTTCCCAGCTAAACGAGCAACGCATGTCAGCTTTACAGAATCGAATAGAAATTCTATGAATTATAGATCAACAAAAAATGCTTCCTTGCGTCAATTATGGGATGCATTTTTATCACTTCATAAATTTCTGCTTGGGTGATAAGGGAGATCAATAACACACAGCCTCGTGCAGTTAACCGTTTAAGAGTCAGATTTGTTCAAGAAAATTTAAATTTTCTCATCGAAAATATCCATTTGCAGACGAAGAGAAAATTATTTTTCAAAATTTACTACTGGAATGACTGGCCGAGCCAGCCATTTCAGTGGTAAACCTTCAAAAATATTCTTCTCTTGGTCTGCGAATGGACATTCCTCAAGACCACTGCAAACGCCTTTCTTGGTCATGAATAATAAAGTGATAACTTGACTACATGGAAATATCTTTGACAAATGAGGGTATTCCATGAATCCACCAAACACCGGAAGTAACCGTTATTTATAGGCTCTATATATTTCTCTATCGATTTCTTAGCTCGGTGGCTTACTTCTCTTGTATAGCACAAGTAATTTATTATGATGCATTCGTTGTTTTTTCTACTTTCATAAATTACAAAGGATCGCGGGATGTCGAGCATATTATTCACGGCAAACAGTTGTCTCTGAATCAGAATAATAAGTTTAGATTCATCCATTCAGAAGAATCATGTACTTTCTGAAACTGTAGCTTGACACAAGCGTGAGTAATATATGCATAATAAGTACGTATTCAATACACTAGAGGGGGCCATTTATAGCTATTCCCCGCCCATTTCTATCTAAGCTCCGCCCACGTTTTGCGTGTGTTGGAATCGATTTGCCTACTTTGAATTCTAAATTCTCAGAATCCTAATTCGAAACAGGTAAGATGTTGAATATCATGAAACTAATTTAACTGGGTCTTGTTGCTACTTATGGCACCAACAGCTCCCGGGCAAATTAGTTTCAAAACATTCAACAGAATATTTATTAAATAGTAAATCGATCAAAGGCGTATAATTCGTAGCCTACACTTGGCGGACTATTCCGCTTCATGACTGAGTATCTCAGTCAATTATTATTGTGACGTCAGCCTATATGCGACGTAATTGATTATGATGTCATATACATGAGTGACAGATGGGATTACTCCATTCTTACGAGTTCATACATTTTCTAGGTTATCCTCCGAAAATAGTGAAATTACTCATAACTGTAGATGACCAACTAAAGCAGCATTCCGGAAAATGTGTTACAATGCAAGATGACGCACTCGTCAACATACTATAGCCTCCGGCCGTGCAAGCTGGTCCGCCAGATACTCTCGCTCTGCGGTACCGCCAGTGCACGGCACGTTGGGACGAGGCTGCTGGTTAGCTGCGGATCTCGGGGTTGTGGATCTGGTGTTGCACATTGCTGGATTATTCAAAGACAGACTTCTAGAGCCGGTCGACTATGCACGTTCCAGTGAGGCCGTGCGACCATTGCCGCGGGAGTTGAACATCACGGTCTAATCCTCGCTGTTGGTGTCACTGGTGTGATGGCCCCCAAGCTCAATTTAGGGTGGGACATAATTAAATACATACAATAATTAGAGATCGTAACAGCCAAACAATGCTACTCGTCTGCCGCTACACGGGAGTGGTCTAGTACATAGGGTTAAGTAGATGACTCGTCATCATGGTCCTCGCCAAAGGTACCTCACAGAGGAATATTCATGAGGCATCCCCGCAAAGGATGGTTCTAACGCGACTACTTAGTAAGTTTACTATAAACTATATTAACCCTTAACACAAACATTTTGTTGTGAGAGGAAAGTGCCTCGTGCGGGCCTCCGTCACTGGAAAATGCCTACAACGCCGAAGCGGAGGACGAGAGATGGCAAAAAGGGCCACTCTCTTATTCAAACCAATTTATGTAAAAGAGTCAACTTAGTGAAATTATAAGTTTAATGTGATGCACGCTGTATTACGTGAAGATGGGGTGGATGATTTTCCGCAGAATTCAACACTGTCATCCTATGTAAGTTCAAAGATACTGCATTAGTAGTTGCCGCTTTATTTATGCAGTCCTTCTGCTAGATCCTATCCTAACTTTTAATTTTTGGGTCCAGATCTAGGTTAAGCCGTAAATGGCAGTGTAAGCTAACTATCTTTAACATATAAGTCTGACAGGCGAAAATGTTTGGGGACCACATGGTCACCCTATGGAGAATCCCCCTCAGTTAGACAGTGTGTGGAAGTACCATGAGGTGAAAGGTCTGGAATCATATAACGATCCCGTCACCGTCGTATCACATATAACAGCACAGGGACAAGTCACAGTACATAAGGTGGGACAACGAGGCAGCTATCCAACTCTAGCGACCTTCCGGTGAGGGCGTGGTGGGTTTCAAGACCCCACCCAGTCACTTGTAGAGTTAGATGGAGAGCGAAGTCATGTCCGTCACCATTTTGCGGGGGCGGATCGTGTGAGATCTGCACCCGTGGAACTAACATTTTACCTGTCGCTAGGGTTAAGTAATTTCGGCCAGAGATTCACTGCATGCCAGTAACTATAATATTTTCACAGTGCTTCCTACTCTGGTGGGGTTTTCTAACTAACTAGTATCCGAAGATACAGGGGAAGGTGTTTGCGGTTATCGTCACTTTGTTTCTAACCGCTCTGAAACGCTGGTAGTTCCAAAGTCAGCTCTAAACAACGTGACGGAGGGAGGTCCAAACAATTTAATACGTCTGGAGGCTGGAGGAGCGTAGACAGAGACAATTACACATATAATGGAGGTCTTAAGGTATATGGCCAATTTATACAATCTAGCCGTGTGCAGTGTTACATACCCGCTACTCCCAGAAAAGAGACTAACACAAAATGGCTCCTACCGAGTAAAAATCGTCCCTACTTCTATAAACCTATCCTATAGAGCTAAAATAGTCCAGGTTTAGTCGACCGCATACCATGTTCGTGCAATGAGAACACGATCAGCAACCTCAGTGAAAAGGTGGTGCTGTGGGGGAAAGGTGGTGCGGTTGTTGTTGCTGGTTTGTGTAGCCTAATCAACTGCGGTTCCAATGTTTTTATATATAAAATAAGCAAAACATATATAACTAGGATGGCGACTGCCATAACTGATCACAAAACAGTAAAATAGAAGGTCACACGACCTTGACAGTGCTTATGGGCACAAAATTAAGAATAACATATACATTATGATAATGAACTATAAAAATGCGGTCTCAAACGACCGGCATGTACCTATTGGTCATCAGTACCTGTTACATAAAAGTAATACATAAATACAAGAATAATATGATTTGACGGAGTACCTATTAGTGTCATCAGTATGGAAAAAGTTCTGGAATCACAGTAGTTGAAGCTAACACATTTGGAACGCGAGATGGCATGATGCGGAAGTTAGCTGCTAGGGAAACCTGCAGGTGAACTATCTGAACTATCTGATGCAGTTCGTTCTCAGGAATAGTGAAGAAGATCGTTTATGGAAGTGGATGGCTAGTAGTTAGTCACGTCTACATACAAAGTTAATAATTTAAGCAGCATGCTGAAAGTTTCGTACTGGTGCGGAAACTGGAAGCTGGAAGCTGGCCTGTAGTTCTTGAAGGGCTACATATGAAAGGTTAATAATACGGATGCATTCTGGCAGATCACAAGACGAGATGCATCGAATAGCTCACACGATGCATCGGGCAATGTCCCTGACTGTGGACAAAATCTTTAAAGTCTAACACAACATGTGCGGTTTGATTCATCACTGGTCGACATGTTACGGCAGACCTTTTATCCTGCTCGTGACGTCACAGCTGGCGCACCACAGCCAATCAGCGAGCGAGCTACGGAGGCAGGGAAGCGGGTCACCTGACACACTATCGCACCCATGCGCTGAGAGAATGCATGTGCTAAGCCTATGGGATTCAATATTTTGAAAGGAATTTGCTGGTTCAATTAGGTATAACTCAGCCATTTCTGGACCGATGTTAAAATAGTAAAATTTTTTGGAATCCTCGCTTCATTCCGGCCAGAATCGAGACCAGGAATGGTGTGCGTGGAATGTACCGGGTCCGGCCGTTCAGTACCCAGCCATGCTGGGACAGTTAGTACCTAACTAGTTGCTCCGCGCTACAGTACCTGGAATCGGGCATTAACCGTAACGGAAGAATCTGCTCCATCTTTCAAATATCTTACGTCATGCACCACGTGACTATGTCGTCACAGTCAAATGACGTAGGTCAATCAGTAGTGGTCCAGAAGGCACTGTCTGAATTGTATGTCTTTGGTTAATTTACAATTTTAATTAGACTGCATTCTGGTGTATTAACGGCAATGGCTCCCAGTCAAATTACTTTCAAATATTCAACAGCTTATTCACATATAGCTATATTTAAATTATGATTCCGGGGATTCAGGGTTTAGAGTGTTATGACTAAAATCGATTCAAGTACACACAAAATGTGGGCGAAGCTTGGCTAGAAATGGGCGGAGCTTGGCTAGAAATTGGCGAAGCTTGGCTAGACATTGTCGGAACTTGGCTAGAAATAGGCGTAGCATGGCCAGAAATAGGCGGAGTTTGGCTAGAAATTGGCGGAGCGTGGCTAGAAATGGGCGGAACCTGGCTAGAAAATGGCGAAGCTTGGCTAGACATTGGCGGAACATGGCTAGAAAGAGGGGTAGATTGGCAAAAAATGGGCGGAGTTTGGATAGAAATGGGCGGAGCTTGGCTAGAAATTGGCGGAGCTTGGCTAGAAATGGGCAGAGCTTGGCTAGAAATGGGCTGAGCTTGGCTAAAAAATGGGTAGAGCTTGGCTAGAATTGGCTTCCTCTATTCATATGAACATTAAAGTGTCGTCACGTGATCATCTATCCTTTGGAGCCCAAAGATGGTGGTTCATTATGGCAGGTGGTCATACTCTCGGAACACCCATCTGTTGGCCCCCACAAGCTATTTTATAACCTGCTCTAAAACAGATTTGAAGGCACTAAGTCAGTTTATAAAATAAGAAAACATGACCACTGTACGTAGGGAGGGTAGTCAGCAGCTGAAATTGTTTGAAATCTAGATGCTCTAAGAGGATTGCCTGCACTTTCAGTGGTAAATGAGGACAATTAGTGGCCAATAAAATTATTATATTTTACCAATTTTCCACACTGGTATACAGATAAGCTGCTGAATATTTTGAAACTAATTTGAGTTGGGGCTGACCCATCCAAATTAGTTTCAAAATACTCAACAGAATGTTTATTAAATTGTCAATTCGACAGAGAAACACAGAGAAATACAGTTTCGTTTCGGACATTCCGCTTTTCGCCATTCTGATTTGGGAATTCATCATAGCGGATAGCCAGAGAGGACTTTGTGATGAAGTAATGTTTTTGGACATGGTTAATCATTGCTTTAGTGCAAGTTTATAAGCGTGTGTAATCATCATGTTCACCACACATATTGTATTTATTAACACTCTACGTTTTGGGAATACTGAACTCCTATATTGTACCCTGCATGTCAAAGCGCAATCAATAAAGTCATTTCTCCCTGGTATAGGCGCTGCAGGAAGGATCCAAAATCGAACACCTTCTCCAACTATTATGCTGTAATTTATTGTTGACTAAATTATTTTGCGAAATTCTTGACAAAATATGATGAATACCACTCGTATTACACATCGATGTGCCTGTCTCTTTGGGTGTAAGCAAGCGCTTCCACGCTGATTTATCTTGAATACGCAGAATTATGCAACTTATGATGCAATTTATGTTAATAAACTGCAAAATGGAACTTTCCAGTCTATCCATCCATCATATGACGTCGTAATCGATTTACGCGACGCCTAGAATGACGTCATAATCAATTACAGAATGTATGGCTCGATTTAGTCCATCTTAACCGTGTACTAGTCCGACACGTCCTACAAATTCTATGTCTTTAATATTTCATAAACATTCTGTTGAATATTTTGAAACTAATTTGACTGGGCGCTGTTGCTTCCATTTGGCTCCGTTTCGTCGTCTTCTGTTACAGTACACCACTCATGTATTGGGCGTAGTCGTACTAGGCGTCGCAGCAAAGAGAAGTTAAAGTTGATTACTTACAATAAAAAATGTCACCACTAATTTATTAGCATAGCCTCAAAGACAGGCCCATAAGATTAAGGGTTTCCAGGTCTGGACTCTCGAGGACGAAAGTAGTCGGTGAATTCCATAATCTGAATGTGTCTGGATGGGATAAATTTGGAAGCTAGTCGGTCTGTTTGGTACTATAATGTTGTTTTTATGCATTTTCCTGGTACATGACTTAACTCGGTAATGTTAGTAGCTTGCGATGCCAATCAGGTCATTAGCAATCGTGTACATCATGGTGACTTTGGATTTAGCGTGCCGTTCTTTAGGAGGTGGGATGTCTATCTCCCGGAGCATTGCAGCGCTGTATCGGCTGTAGTCGTGTTTGATGAAGTGGGCTGATTTCCCCTGAACTGCTTCCAGTTTGTCAATGTTAGTCTGCCAATGCTAGTCTTGCAACTTCAATTGTAATTAAATACGTTGCTTATAACCCTAATTCTTTCACAAACTGGACTCATAATAGAGCCTTGCAAGAAAAGAATGCAGAGGCGTTCTTTGGGTTAGCTGTGTGATGAAGGTATGTCAACATTACCTTCACAAGTAAAAGTCAGAAACATTTGAGAGATATACTTCGACAACCATAGCAGATGAGTACATCAATTCTTGTGAAGAATTCTTGGATGGAACAATTTATAGTATAACTTGAACTTATGAGTGCTATTGAACTCGTAGAAAATACACTAAACATGAAAGTCAAAGGTGAAAGATTATTTACTGAGTTTTATGGATTTCAAACTAATTTCCCACAATTTATGGCGGTTGCTTTGACGACCAAACATATTTGTTTTATTTCAACACAATTTGCGGTTGCTAAAAATGCATTGTCAGTATAAATAATGATTAGTTCCGATCTGCCGATCAGGTAAATGACGTCATAATCAATTACGTAATAAATAAAATACGTAATGAATGTGTCTAAGTCCGTCATGAACGCTTAAGTGTCCGTCAAGTATACGAATTGTATGGTCTATGTATTTATTGGTCCATTAACCCGCGTTATCAGGGCTAAATATGAACAAAGCAGTTTTAGTGCCCTGATGAAAACATGCTAAACCGGAACAATTTACCATCATCTTTAGTATTTTTAAACACAATGTTAATCGGAAGTACGCCACTTCAAATAGACATTTTGGACGTATACATATTGCTAGAAGTAAAGTAATCACCTCTCACTGTTCTCTAGCTTACAGGAATTAGCGTGTATTATCTCGACGTACGTCAGTAAATCCTTGCATATAAATGTAATATTTGCAAAGCAATCGGTATTAATTATTGCCAATATTCAGCACGTCGTATATATAATTAATAATTAGGGATTAACGCGGTTAACCAAATAGGACAGATTAGTTTTCTTTTATAGCCTACAACCATTTCGTCTTGGTGTTTTGCAAACGATGAAATTGAATCAGGAATTATTATAAAATATGTTATCCACTATTGATTTTAAAGTTTGTATTTAATTAAATTCATTAGAATGTGCAAAATTCATTAATTCCTGTCAAACATAAGGGATTTCTAGGGTGAAGAAAACCATTGCTACATGAATACGAGATTAAGTGTTGTGGATTATCATAAAAATGGAGGGATCCGCTCTGTCACTTAGGCATTTAACGTCATAATTCATTATGCCACTATTTAGCTGACGTCACAATCATAATGACGTATAGCTTCGTCAAGAGAATTTAAAAATATGTCTCTCTCTCCACATTCTCTTCCATGTTCTATCTCTTTCCTTCGCTCACTCCTATTCTCTCCATCCCTCCATCTCTCACTCAATTGCCCCTCCTGCCGTCATCCCATCATATCTCTCTCGCTCCTTTTCACCTCTCTCTCTCTCTCTCTCTCTCTCTCTCTCTCTCTCTCTCTCTCTCTCTCTCTCTCTCTCTCGCAGTCGCTTCTCTTTCTCCCATCTCTATATATGCCCAATCCAAACACGGTCATAGTTTCTATATATGATTGAAATGCCTAGAAAACTTTAGCATGATTTGATGTACGAATTGTAGTGTATGGTATTATTCACCCCATAGGTAATATGTTATATATTGGTGAAAACTGTGTAAATAATATGCCCAAGCCATGTTTAAGCTGTATAAGCCCGCCTTTACAAATGTTATTATGTTGTTGAAGGGTTTGTGAATATAACGCTAAAGAGAAATTCACTGTATTAGATATAAGATTAGGCATTTAGATACTTGTATAGCATACTAATTTAATTGTCAATATATATATATATATATGTTGTGGAATAAATCAATCAATCAATATATATATATATATATATATATATATATATATATATATATATATATATATATATATATATATATATATATATATATGTTTAAATAAATGTACACTCAAGAGCCTATGGCTTATTGTGGAATAACTCAATCATCAATATATCTCTCACGCACCCACTTGCGTAGTAGCCTCGCTCACCCCGGCCGTCCTCTAACTCACGATAATGCAAGTGCTATCAAATCACTTGAACAATAACCTTGCTTAACCATAGTTACGGGAAATTGAGAAATCCATGTTTTATATACTTTGCATATTTTATATACTTTGGCATATCCTAGGCGATTCCGTGAAATTACAACCTTAATTTTCAGCAATTATTCGTCTCAATGTTGCTTAGGAAAAAATAACATAATTTGAAGTCGCAACGCCGCTTAACATCCCAGTTCCTTTGATCTTTCTGCTATAATACGTCACATAACCCACATCGAAATCATTGGCCAATTATCGCCACCGATTTAGCAATTGACTAATGAAATTGCGCTATTTCCAGCTTCCATCTCAGAGAGAAGAAATGGTGCAACAAATTATATTTTATGCGAAAATATGTGTCGGATATTCATCTATTGCTAGACCTACCCGAACGACCACCTCAGTTTAGGGCCAAAGATGCTGGTTCTTTAAGACAGGTGTCCAAACGACCACAGGTCTTAACCATTTAAGCATTAAATTTGTTTAAGAAAATTTCAATTTTCTCAAGGAACATGTCAATTTGCAGACCAAGAGAAGACTATTTTTGAAAATTTACCATTGGAATGACTGGCTCGGCTATCGAGCCAGTCATTCCAGCTGTACATTAAAAAAATAGTCTTCCCTTGGTCTGCAAATTGACATTTTTCAAGACCACTGTAGAAGCCGTTTTTGGCTGATGTGAGTGTTAAAGGGTTAAGAACCATCGTGTTTGGCCTCCAAATGTCAAGTCACAGGTCAGAATTATTTCAAGATCCCCTGGCACATGGCAGGGGATGTAACACATGTCTGGTGCCTACTAAATCCGTCGTATAAAATAGATGTTAGAACATAATTAGCGGTAAACGGTGAGAAATTCTAATAAAAGCTGTTATTAGTTTCTGATCGATTTTAGATGTGAATAAAGTTTAATTTGGAACTATTTCTCTCACTGCAAAAAAATCGATTTGACTAATGTTTATGTCAGGAGGGCGCTTGCTTAAAATCGATTTTAGAGTTGGATGTAAATGTTATTCAGTTTTTTAGCTGTAATAAAACTGACGATGATTGCCGTACTCAGAAAACCAAACGATTTCTCTGTACGGTGATCTTAGGTAATTTGTTATACAGGTATTCGTGTCATTACGGTATAGTTACCTGATGTTGCCACGAGACAGAGGCTGCAGGATAAACACCTGCTTTGACGGTCAGGCTTTCACAAGTGTGGCTTTCTTCACAGGTGTGGCTTTCTGACACATAGTGGAGTTATGAAGTGCCTCATAGACCGTAATGGGGAAATACGGATTTTGCTATGCCCCGCCCATCCTTAGATAGGCTCCACCCAACATTTCGCCCATGTTGGGATCGATTGATCCCTGAACATCCTCACTATCAATTTCCATAAAATTATAGAGGTAAGCTGGTAAATATTTTGAAGCTAATTAGTTTCAAATTATTTTCATCAGAATGCTTATTAAAGGGTAACGACATACAATTCGTACAACAGTGCATAGTCCGTCATCAATTAAGCGTCCGTGACGAACTTATCTACGTTATTCATGACATAGTTGTCTATGACGTCATCCTACACGCCACGATAACGACGTCATATGATTGATGGATAAACATAAATCCGCCATTGTAACTAGCTAGCCAGGTAGTGCTTTATATACACAGTGTGTCACTCAGTACCTCGCCTGAGGACATATCACGGAAAACACGCAATTACAGCCATGATAATAGCTTATACAGATCTATCAAACTATTGATCCGATTTGGCTCAAATTTTAACACAACGAAGGAGCACGCCGTGCAAGTGCATTTCCGGACTTTGGTTGTGATCCGGATAAAAGAACCCAAATTTGGATCGGATCAAATTTTGGATAGGTCGATATGGCAGAAACTGCTAGCCCGATTTGGCTCCGATTTTAACAACGGAAATGGTATGAACATACATTAGAATTCCACAACCGTGGGCGGCATCGGACAATATCCGGAATGCGCAGCTACCGAGATTCTTCTGTCAACAAAACATCTAAGCGGTCAAATTGATAATCATGTTGCATGCCAAGAGAAGACCATTTTTAAAAATAACTTCCTGTTGTCCTGCAAATCAACATTCCACGAATAGGCCACGGCAGAGGTCATTTTGGCCGACTTGACCATCACATTAATGTTCAAATAAATTAAAGCTTGGGCTCAGCTAATGTCCATGTGCAGGCCAAGAGAAGACTATTTTTGCAGGTTTAACACTAGAATGACTGGCTCGATTATCGAGCCGGTCATTTCAGTGGTAAATTTTCAAGAATAGTCTTCTCTTGGAATGCAAACGGACATTGCTCAATATCATTGCAGAGGCCGTTTTTTCGGATGGTTTGACCATTAAAGGATTAAGATGATCCATTCGTTTCCCGAGATCTTATTAGATACGAGATCGAGAAAAGAGACTCATGCGTAATGAGTGAGGATTAGCGTAGTAGCCCGGCCCCGAATTCTGGGGATAAAGAGAATTGAATCTTGAAATAACACGAAAAATACGCTATGCATACTAGACAGCGTTATTTTACCAAAAAACCTGATGATATAAAACCCAAAGTCATGTGTGAACAGAAAATAGTCCGTCTTTATTCGGCGTAAAATTCAAATCGGTCGCACACCAAATGAAGACAAGAATTTGCTGACGTTGAATAGACACTTAAATCACATGAAGATAGACTGGGTCCGGCCTAACTGGATTCCAAAGTGGAGTCTGTGTAACAGTCTATTCAATGTGCTAACATAACAAGATGGCCGGTTATTACGTTAGAGACGTATTTTCGGCACGAAGCCACGCCTCCATTTTGATATTAGCGATAAACCATGAAGAATCCTTTTATATGCAACTAGTATAGAATCAACTATTCAGGTGATTTTTGAATATTTTAAAGCTAATTTGAATTGGTGCTGTTGCTTCCTATGCCATTCAAATTAGTTTCGAAATACTCAACAGAAAGTTTATTAAATAGTAACTTCACCAAAGACATAGAATTCGTACACTTGACGGATTATTCCATCTTCACAACGGAGTATTCTCTGTCAGTTATGATTGGCACGTCTAACCCTAACCCTAACCATATATGTGACGTAACTCGGTGTGACGTCATATGTTTGAGTGACTAGTCAGATTCATATGTTGCTCATATTCTAATTATTGGCCATGAAAATTCTGTCAAATTGTTTTCAAAATATTCAATAGGTCCGGAGCTAAACCCCATAGAAAAACATAGTCAACAGGCAGGCAGTTAATAACCGTTCTGCCAAAGGAAGAGTTGTGTCGTTGGCCTATTTCCGCGACCTTGAACTGATCACTATTGTTAGAATCGACTAATTCATGGCTTTATGGACCTAAGTACCAAGTCTTAATCAAGTGATTTAAGCAGATTTCTAGACTTATTTATGCCAATTGCCTCTACCTAAATTATTCCTCAGAAGTTCCTGGCTCATCAAAGCTAGATTCAAATCGCATTTATATTTACAGTCGGTACACATGACACTCCCGTATTATTAACACGTTAATGTCAGCAAAACCCCACCTCTGCAGTAGTCCATGAGGAATGATCATTTGCAGGCTAAAAGAATGTTATTTTTTTTTAATTGCCACTGGAATGACGGTCTCGATAATCGAGCCAGTCATTCCAGTGATAACTTTGCACAAATTGTCCGCTCATAGGCAGCCAATTGACATTTAGTAAGCAAATATTTTGAATTATTTGACTAAATTTGGGCATTAAATAGTTAAATACTACTTCATTAGAAGCAAATATCAATTAATCCCTTACCAGGAACTAAATAATATCATTAGTTGTTTGCGTTTTAGATATAAATTACTGTAATGTGTTTACGAATTCGGACTTCCGTGAGTCGCATCAATGACCAAAAGAAAGATTACGCTCACGCAAACGCAAATATTCTCAATCAAGACAGACGTATATGGCCTATTATACTACCAGTCTACAGTAGGAGTAGGCCTATGTGTGCTTACAGTCTAATTAATATACCTGGACCACGTATCAAAATCAGTTCACGTGAGAGTTCTTTGCTATAATTGATTTTTAGATCCGGAACAGAGCTCTAAATCTTGTTGTTGTTGTTGTTGTTGTTGTTGTTGTTGTTGGTGGTGGTGTTGTTGTTGTTGTTGTTGTTGTTGTTGTTGTTGTTGTTGTTGTTGATGTTGTTGACATTTGCTTCATTTCACTACTCTTTATTCAGTTCTCATCCAATCTCACTGAAACTACCCCCACCTATCCTAAGGATAAGTACCGACATCAGTACGAGCCCGATTTTCGATTCACTGACCTGGTGGGTTTTAGAAGGATGGTCCAGCCTGAAATTTTTAAATCGCTACTCATCCGTTATCGCTGAACAGATCTTGATAAAACCTGAGAATGGTATTGTATGCGTAACTATCGACATCATTGCGGAGCCCAATTGTCGATTCACTGCCATGCTGGGATTTAGAAGGGTTGCACGCCCTTAAATATTACAAGATGTGTCAGAATATACAGAATATCTCGCCTTCATAGATGTTGCCGCAGTAGCAAATATGAAATCAGCATATACAAAAGCATGTGTAAAACCAATTTCGGCTTCAATATCCATCAAATAAAATTATCATTATGGCGGCCAAACACGCTACGTATTGATTGGTCCACGGCGGTCATGTTTTTTTAGGAATCAACTTCCCTTGAACAAGCTTTAATGGTTCTTCGTTCCTGATTATATCTCCCCAATTTCGGCCTAATCCCTTCAGCGTCTCTGGAGAAGATGCCATTTTCACGAAAACTAGATCATCCAAGATGGCCGCCGAAGAATGTGGCCAATCCAGTTCCCTTGAACAAACTTGAATCGGCTCTAGCACTAGATGATGATTCTTTCGATCGTCTACGTTTGAAGAAATTTGGATCTCTATGGACTAATGATACTTCCTGCCAAATGTAGTTGAAATAAGTCCAGTTACTCTGGAGAAGAAGTCATTTAAAGAAAGAATTGACAGATGACAGACGGATGACAGATCGCTATGGACGGATGAGAGACACCCGCCACGCTATGTGCTGACTTGGCCTCTCAGGTCAGGCGAGCTAAAAAACCTTTACTTAAGTTTCTGTTCAGAATTCATAGAAATAGGAAATATTCATCTACATTCTAAATGCCAAAATACGGTTTAGCAAACACATTTAATTGGATAACAGGGTGAGCCACACAACTATGTATTTGCTAATGAGCAATCCTGATACATTTGACTAGTAAATGAAAATTGGACTCGATTATTTTAAAGGTTATTGACACAAATGACACCTATGTTAGGTTATACTTCAAAGCAGCAAGTGCTATTTTATATTTTAATTTTTATCAACAATAAGCTAGAACTACATTGTTCTTATACTTATATGAGGTGAATATACTCACCATAATGATAGCATTCTTGGATTAATGTTGACAATGCCATTCTAATGTGCTACAACCACAACCCAAAGATATAGCAAAATCTTAATTGATGCTGTATTCTTCTAGCTTACCATCGTCATGTAAAATGTTATCCATATCCAACGGTTAACTTTCCCATGACTGGATGTCAGGCTAGATCCACTTTTTGCTGGCTCTATATATAACTATAGATTGGGATATATGAATACTGATGCCAACAGGTTTTTTTAGAAGCCAGGGTGTAGTGCATATTTTTATCCAATCGTATATAATGAGGTTTCCTAGTCGTGTGCTGCCTGCTCTTATTGTGTGCATCTTCACCTTCAATGATTCTTCGATGTACCCACAAGAATATGAGTATTCAACAAATTCATCATTCTGAAACATCTTCAAAATGCATCTCCAAAGTCGCTTATTTGTCAACAATGCAGGGCACTGAGATCGTCCATATTGCCGGACACAAAGTTCATCCTTTGAGACACACCCTCGGCTTCGAGTATGATGTCCATATCTTGCTTCACCACAGGTTAGTGATGTACTTGTATTTCTTATACACAAGTACCATACTGTGAATGTTGTCACAATATAATAGTTTGTCTCTCTGGAGCACTTTCAATGGAGGAATCCAGTTTTAGTTATGCCCCGCCCATCTCAAAGTAAGCTCCACTGACGCTTCGCCCATGTTGAGACCGATCAATCCCTGAACTCATTCTATCAATTTGACTATCAATTTCCAGAAAGCTATACAGGTAAGCTGTTGAATGTTTTGAAACTAATTTGACTGGGTGCTGTTGCTGCTGTTGCTGCCTATGGCGGCAACAGCGCCCAATCAAATTAGTTTCTACATATTCAACAGCATGTTTATTAAATAGTAAAGTCATACAATTCTTACAACACCGTTTAGTTCATCATGAAATTATGCGTTCATAATAAATATATCTACGTCATCCATGCCTTCATTGATTATGACGTCATCCTACACGTCACATAGTTGATTATGACGGCATATGATTGGTGGATAAACCGGAAAGATCCACTGTGCATAGCTTAGTGGCAATAATCTTGTACAGGTATGTAAATTGACAGCAAAGAAGTATAATGGTTTGATGATCGAAGATTCTATGATATTCTGTCGGGTCCCCTTGCCTGCCTACATGGAGGATGTAAGGCAGACAATCAACCTACCGTACGTACGTCATGAGGACGTCATGTGGCCGAATTTACCTTCAATAATTTAATGGTCATGAAAATTCTTTGCCTAGCCAGTGACCATTTTTAGGATAAAAGTAGATTATTTTAAAAATATTACCATAGGAATGAGTGGCTCGATCATCGAGCGAGTCTTTCGAGTGGTAACTTATCAAACATAGTCATCTGTTAGCTTACTAATGGACTTTGATCAAGAACACAGAAAAGGGGAACTCTTTCACGAGATTGATCATTAACAGGTTAAGTTGACAGCAGAGGGACTGACATTACATGTCTTTCATACAAAATAACATTGAGCATCAAAGTACTTTATGTATTTTATAAGGAGAATGAAACTCTGTTATGGGAGATACTCCTGATTAAAACCGATTCACTCCTCTGCACTTATGTGCATGCACTGTGGGCGTAACTTAGATAAGAGTCAACCCCACTATTGTCATCGTACTTTAATGAATGGCGAAAATCAATATTGATGTTTTCTCAGTGAAACGAGCAAGCAACGCATGTCAGCTTTACGGAAACGAATACAAATTTTACAAATTATAGATCTGCAAAAAACTGCTTCCTTGCTTCAATTATGGGATGCAATTTTATCACTTTATAAATTTCTACTTGGGTGATAAGGCAGATCAATAACGCACAGCCTCGTGCAGTTAACCGTTTAAGACACATATTTGTTCAAGAAAATTTCCTTAGAAAATGTCCATTTGCAGACTCAGAGAAGATTAATTTTGAAAATTTACCACTGGAATAATTGGCTCGGTTAATCGAACCAGTCATTTCAGTGGTAAATTTTCTGAAATAGTCTTCTCTCGATCTGCGAATGGAGATTTCTGACGACCACTGCAAAAGCCGTTTTAGTCATGAATGATAAATGGTTAGCCAACCTTGACTCCATGGAAATATCTTTGACAAATGAGGACAGTCCATGATTCCATCAAATACCGGAAGTAAACCCTATTTATAGGCTCAATATGTTTCTCTATTCATTCGTGAGCACCGTGGCTTACTTATCTGCCTATATAGCATAAGTAATTTATTATGACGCATTCGTCGTTTTTTCTACTTTCCTAAATTACAAAGGATCACGGGATATTGGGCATATTATTCACGCTAAATATTTGTCCGCGAATCAGGCTAATATGTTTAGATTCACCCATTCAGAAGAATCGTATGCTATCTGAAACTATAGTTTTACATCAGCGTGAATAATATCTAAATTACATGCATAAGAAGTACGTGTTCAATATACTAGATGGTTACATTTCTAGCTATGCTCCGCCCATTTCTAGCTAAGCCCCGCCCATGGTTTGCGTATGTTGGAATCGATTTATATACTTTGAATCCTGAATTCACAGAATCCCAATTTCAAGGTTGCAATAAAGGTAAATTATTGAATATCATGAAACTAATTTCACTGGGTGCTGTTGCTACCAATAGCCGCAACAGTTCCCAGGCAAATTAGTTGCAAAATATTCAACAGAATGTTTATTAAAAAGTAAATTCACCAAAGACCTACAATTCGTACACTTGGCGGACTATTCCACTTGATGACTGAGTAGTTTCAGTCAATTATGATTGTGACATACATGCATGAGTGAGAGATGGGAATAATCGATTCTTTCAAATACACACATTTTCTCCGTTATCCTCACAAAATAGCAAATTACTCATGAATTCACCAGACCCACTAAACAAGCGTTCCGGAAAATGTGTTATAATGCAAGATGACGCACTCATCGGCGTACCTGGAATCAGACAATAACCATAATGGTAGGATCCGCTCTGTCACTCAAATATCTGGCATCTTGCACCATGTGACTACTGCCGTCACAGTGAAATGGTGTAGGTTTGTCAGGAGTGGACTAAATATAAGAGAGTAGATGTCTGGAGTACATGGCTTTGGTGAATTTGCAATTTAATATAGGCTACATTCTGGTGAGTATTTTGAAAGCAATCTAACTGGCAGTAATTTGACACCGGATGCCACAGCAACGGCTCCCAGTCAAATGACTCAAATTATTCAACAGCTTATACATGTATAGCTATATTTAGAGTATGATTCTGGGAATTCAGGGTTTAAAGTGTTAGGCCTATAATTGAGGCAAACACGTCTAAAATGTGGGCGGAGCTTGGTTAGAAATAGGTGGAGCTTGGTTAGAAATGGGTGGAGCTTGGTTAGAAATGGGTGGGTCTTGGTTAGAAATGGAACCTAAAGATAGTGTTTCATTACGACAGGTGATCATGGTATCGGAACCACCATCTGTTGGCCCCACAAGACATTCTTAAACGTGCTCTAAAACAGATTTGAAAGCACTAAGTCAGTGTATAAAATAAGAAAACATGACCACTGTATGTAGGGAGGGCAGTCAGCAGCTGAAATTGTTTGAAATCTAGATGCTCTAAGAGGATCGCCTGCACTTTTAGTGGTAAATGTGGACAATTAGTTGCCAGTAAAATTACCGCTAATTTATTAGTATATCCTCAAAGACAGGGCCATAAGCTTGAAGGTTTCCAGGTCTGGACTCTCAATGACGAGCGTAGGCAGTGAATTCCACGATCTGAAATTGTCTGGATAGGATAAATTTGGAAGCTAGTCAGTCTGTTTGGTACTATAATGCTGTTTTTATGCACCTTGCTGGTATATGACTTAACTCGGTGATGTTGGTAGCTTGGCATGTCAATCAGGTCATTGGCAATCGTGTACATCATGGTGACTTTGGATTTAGCGCGGCGTTCTTCAGGAGGTGGGATGTCTAGCTCCTGGAGCATTGCAGCGCTGTATCAGCTGTAGTCGTGTTTGATGAAGTGGGCTGATTTCCCCTGAACTGCTTCCAGTTTGTCAATGTTAGTCTGGAAATGCTAGTCTTGTAACTTCAATTGTAATTAAATACGTTGCTTATAACCGTAATTCTCTCACAAACTGGACTCCTAATAGAGCATTGCAAGAAAAGAATGCAGAGGCGTCCTGTGGGTTAGCTGTGAGGCGAAGGTACGTCAACATTACCATCACAAGTAAAAGTCAGAAACATTTGAGAGACAAACTTCGACATCATTAGCACGCTAGTACATCAATTCTTGTGAAGAATCATTGGATGAAACAATTTATAGTATAACTTGAACTTATGAGTGCTATTGAACTCGTGGAAAATAAACTAAACATGAAAATCAAAGGTGAAAGATTATTTACTGAGTTTTATAGATTTCAAATTAATTCGCCACAATCCGATTGTTCACTTAGAACAGATAGGAAGAAGAAATTTATGGCAGTTGCTTTGGTTGAAAAAAATGCATTGCCAGCATAAATAATGATTAGATCCGATCTGCCAATCAGATAAATGACGTCATAATCAATTACGTAATAAATAAAATACGTAGTGAATGTATCTAAGTCCGTCATGAACGCTTAATTGCACATCAAGTATACAAATTGTAGGGTCTATGTATTTACTGGCTCAGTAACTCGCTTTATCAGGGCTAAATATGAACAAAGCAGTTTTAGCACGCTAGTGAAAACATGCTAAACCGGAGCAATTTACCCCATCTTTAGTATTTTTAAACACAATGGTTAGTAAGAAGTACGTCAATTCAAGCACACATTTCTGACGTATAGGCTACACATTGCTTTTTGCTTACACATCTTGTATAGTGCATAAAGTAATCACTTCTCATAGTTCTCTAGTTTACAGAAATTAGCGTGTATTATCTCAACGTACGTCAGTAAACCCTTGCATATAAATGTAATATTTGCAAAGCAATCAGTATACATTTTTATCAATATTCACTACGTGGTACCTGTATGTATAATTAATAATTCAAATTAACGCGGTTAGCCAAATAAGACAGATTAGTTTTCTTTTATAGACGACAACCATTTCGTCTTGGTGTTTTGCAAAAGATGAAATTGAATCCGGAATTATTATAAAATATGTTAGGCGCCATTAATTTTAAAGTTTGTTTATAATTAAATTCATTAGAATGTGCAAAATTCATTAATTCCTATCACACACAAGGGATTTCTAGCACGAAGTAAACCATCCTTACATGAATGCGTGATTAAATGTTGTGGATTCTAATTTTAAAAATGGAGGGATCCGATCTGTCACTTAAGGATTTAACGTCCATTATGTATAATCCATTATGTCACTATTTAGCCGACGTCACAGTCATAATGACGTATAGCTCCGTCAAGAAAAATTCTCTCTCTTTCTCTCGCTCTCCACATTCTCTTCCATGCTCTATCTCTTTCTTTAGCTCGCGCCCATCCTCTCCCTCCCCCCTCTCTCACTCAATAGCGCCCCCCCCCCCCTCCTGCCTCTCTCTCCCCCTCTCTCTCTCTCCATCTCTCCCTCCCCCACCCCAGATCACACTATCCCCAACCCCACTCTCTTCCCTTTCTTAAATCTCTGTATCTCTCACTCACCCACTCTTGTAGTAGCCGCCCTCACCTCTTTCACTCCCTCCCCTCTATCCCTCCCTCCCTCTCCCGATGCTGATTTACCGTAACTGCGGGGACAATGCGTTCCGGGAAGATCATTATTTTAGCAGTTTAGAGCGCTTTCTGAGTGTCTTATGCGTTTTACGCTTATATCTAAAGAGTGGTTTTGATTGAATGGATGAACTGGAAAGATGCATAGCCAAGTGACACATGGCCTGCTTCATATCTACTTAGAGCTTAGTCAAATTACTGTCTTAAATACTGCGTTAAATTTATGACATAATGTAGTCCTGTCAAAGCCCATATAAATACGACATGCATGGTCGCCACCACGTTGCTATATTATATGTATTAAACGAACGAATATGGAACGTTATCAAACTGCAATTGGAGGAGACCATTCCCCGCTTGATTGTGCAATCTGAGTAT
Organism: Chaetoderma sp. LZ-2023a; assembly: GCA_034401795.1. Classification (NCBI taxonomy): domain Eukaryota; kingdom Metazoa; phylum Mollusca; class Caudofoveata; order Chaetodermatida; family Chaetodermatidae; genus Chaetoderma; species Chaetoderma sp. LZ-2023a. Next base: position 34,481,366 of record CM067367.1, on the reverse strand, counting down.
AGGAACTAATGAAATGCATATATAATGTAATATGCTGCCAGTTGTCGTAGATCTATATTGCCTTCATCCATGGACTTGGATAAGATGGTTATCAGTGGATATGGTGGTCCCCGTATATGACTAAAATAATCGTAAACACTAATGATAGATGTACTAACTGTTTTCCCCATATGTCATGTATGTATGACCTGGGTGTAATAAAAATTCAGTTCCGTTCAGTTCAGATTATTTATATTAACAAAAATGTTCAAGAAACCTTGTTGGGAATGTCCTCACAGCAGGAAGTGAGATATGAGAGAGTCCTCACACTGGGCGTGGACATATGTGAGAGTCACTGCATGATGATCTTCTTCTTCTTTTCGATCGCTGGTATCACACTTGGAGAGCCGTTCTCAAGATGAAATCTGTGGTTTTCTGCAGTTCTTCCACAGGCCCATACAGCTTTTCAAGAAAAGATGTTGAGAAAGGCCAGATCTCTTCTCTCAGCAGCTGATACGTACTGCAACATTGAAGTATGTGCTCTGTGGTCTGTTCTGCTTCTCCACAAGGACAAGCGGGCGATGTCGTAAGGTGGAACCGCCTGTACATCTGTTGGTTTAGTCTGTTGTGTCCAGTTCTGAGACGAAAAATGGTCACTTTCTCTGGCCTCGAGAGATGATGGTAGGCATCTTCTGATTGAGGCGTTCTATAGAGTGACTTGATGATAGTCTTCATCTCTGTGTGGGTAACCATGTTTTCTGTCTGATTCTCTTCTGCACCCACCGTTGCCATCTTGTCTGCTTCCTCATTTCCTTGGACTTCACAGTGTGAGGGGATCCACTGCAGTGCTATCCGAAAGCAGTTGATGGCTGTAGTAGTAGAAACATCCTACAGCTGCAATCAGTCCTTCTTCGCTTTTGCCCACTGTGTCTTGTCCTCAGCCGAAATCATTAGCTTCTTCAGGTCCATTCTTGACTTGAGTGTACCGAGTCCTGCTTTCTTGAGGTCATCTCGTAGCACGCTTAGCAGATTTATGCAATGACGTCCTCGCATGGCTTTGTATTTGCTGGCTTCGAGTAGGGCGAATTCCAAGGCTCTCTGTGCTGGTGTCTCTTCTGGCATCCTTAGCACATGGCCAAACATGGACCATCTTTGATGGGCGACGTTTAAAGACAGCGACGACGTATTACACATCTTGTATAGTGCATCGTTGGGAATTATGCTGTCTGGCCATCGGTGTCCTGTGATGGTGTGTAGGTGTTTGCGGTGGCAGGCATCGAGTTTGTCTAAAGCTGCCTTTGGAGCTGCCCAGCTGCGTCAGGGAGATTTAAACAGTATATAGAAAGATGGGAGATGGACAACAGATTTTCACATCCTTAACCTACACAAGACTCCCTCCCTCCCTCCATCTGTCCCTTCCTCCCTCCCTCCCTCCCTCCATCCTCTCCCCTCCGCTCCCCTCCCTCCATCCCTCCCTCCCTTCCCTTCCCTTCCCTCCCCTCCCCTCCCCTCCCCTCCCTCCTCTCCCTCTCCCTCCCTCCCTCCTCCTTCTCGCCGTCCCTCCCTCCCTGCCTGCCTGCCTGCCTCCCTTGATACCTCCCTCCCCCTCTCCTCCCCCTTCCCTCCCCCTCCCCCCCCACCTCTGTCTCTGTCTCTGTCTCTGTCTCTCTCTCTCTCTCTCTCTCTCTCTCTCTCTCTCTCTCTCTCTCTCTCTCTCTTTCTTTCCCTTTCTCTCTCTCTCTCTCTCTCTCTCTCTCTCTCTCTCTCTCTCTCTCGCTCTCTCTCTCTCTCTCACGATCATTCGGGTGCTATAGAATCACTTGACCCTGAACAGTAACCTTGCTTAACCATAGGTACGGGCAATTGAGAAATCCATATTTTATATACTTTGGCATTTGGTCGATTCCGTGAAATTACAATCTTAATTTTCAGCAGTTATTCCTCTCAATTATGCCTGGGGAAAAATAACATAATTTGACGTCACAACGCCACTTAACATCCCAGTTCCTTTGATCTGCCTGCTAAGATGCAGCTCATAACTTACATGGCAATCATTGGCCAATTATCGTCACCAATTCAGAAATTGACTAATCAAATTGAGCTATTTACTACTTCTATCTCAGAGAGAGGAAATGGTGTAACAAATTACATTTTATGCAAACATATGTATCGGACATTCATCAATTGCTAGAACAACCCAAACGACCACCTCATTTTACGGCCACAGATGCTCGTCCTTTAATACAGGTGTCCAGAAGACCACAAGTCTGAACCCTTTAAGAATTAAATTTGTTCAAGAAAATGTTAATTTTCTCAAAGAAAATGTCAATTTGCAGACCAAGAGCAGACTATTTCTGAAAATTGACTACTGGAATGACTGGCTCGGTTATCGAGCCAGTCATTCCAGTGGTAAATTTTCAAATTTGGTTATCTCTTGGTCTGCCATTTTGACATTTGTCAAGGCCATTGCAGAAACCGTTTGGCTAATATGAGTGATAACAATAAAATATCAACCAAAATACCGAATATTGGTCTAGATGATTTTTGCCAGATCATTTTCTAATAATGTAAGCATCGTAAATGGTATGCAAATAAGTCTAAAACAGATGTTAGAAAATAATTAGAGATAATCGATGCGAGATTCTGAAAAAAGCAAGTATTAGTTTCTGATCGAGTTTTAGATGTGAATAAACTTTAATTTGGTACGATTTCTCTCACTGCAAAAAAATCAATTTGACGAATGTTTATGTTAGGAGAGCGCTTGCTTAAAATCTATTTTGGAGTTGGACGCATTTATGATTCAATTTGTTGGCTGTAATAAAGCTGGCGATGATTGCCGTAGTCAGAAACCAAACGGTTTCTCAGTACAGTCATTCTAGGTAATTGGTTATATATACAGGTATACAGGTATAAGTTGCATTACGGTATTTAACATCGACGGGGTGGGGGTGGGTGGGGTGGGGATCGATCTCACAACTGGCAACAGCGCCTATAGCATTATAACCCGCAGATGTTGCCAGCAGACAAAACTGCAGGAGAAACTCTTACATTGCCATTTAGGCTTTCATAGTGTTTCTGACACAGATAATTCGTGTTATTATCGTACTGAGATTAAATGTCCTGCGCTCGTGTATTACCTTTACCTTGTAGGCCCGACAGGTGAGAAACCGGTCATAGAGTGGATGCGTCTCATAGTGTGGGAGGAGTTCATTAATCTCCAATCCGTGATACTACAGAATTGCTTATATACAATGGATAAATCCAAGCTGTGGCTCAAGTATATGACGTCATAATCAACTGTGTCACATGTATCCTGACGTCACAATCATAATTGCGAGAAATATTTCATCATGAGGCTGCAAAAGTCCGTCAAGTGTACGAGTTGTGTGTTTTTGATGGATTTACTATTTATTAAACATTATGTTGAATATTTTGAAACTAATTAGACTAAACTACCTTGATAACGCAGCTTACTGGGCCAATACTGGGCCGATACCGGGCCTATACTGAAAGTATCGGCACGGTATCGGCCCAACATCGGCCCAGTAAGCTGTGTTATCTGGGTATTTTTTTAGTTCCAAAATATTCAAAATGTTACGTGTACAGTTACCTTGATATTGTATTGACGTAGGTAGGAACTGGGGTGGGGGCGGGTGTGTGCTGGGGGCCAAGGAGGCGATAGCCAGCGAGGTTTTTCCTCTCACATAGTGTATCAGCATAGTGCCCAACCCCGAAGTTTAACCACCACCACACCGCGCCCTAGGTCAAAGTACGTTCCTACGCCCGTATATTGCAATTCTGAGAATTCTAGGATCTGGAAATCGCAACATGGACAAAGCATGGATGGAGCTTAGTTTTGAAGCGATCGATGCTTCAGCGATATACGGCAACACGACAGATGGGTGTTTTAAAGCAAGGAATATATATTTCCTAATGTCGGACATGGCTAGATTTCTTTGCATGATCTTGCTTGTTAAGTGTACATTTATTGAGAGAAATGTTGTTGCAATTTTGTCCGGTCACATCCTAGAGTGCCTGCCTGCCTGCCTGCCAGCCTGCCTGCCTGCCTGCCTGCCTGCCTGCCTATCTCTGTTTACGCGCGTGCGCACACGCGCGCGTACGTGCGTGCGTGCGTGCGTGTGTGTGTCAGAACTCTGAAGTCACGTTTTTTTCTGGAAAATTCCTGTTCGACCTAATTGATGTGTTCTTTGTCGAGTGTTTCATTAAGAGTCTATGCATATTTATAGACACTTGATGCGTTTATTATCATCATATCTATCGCCCTGGGAGGGTGTCACCCGGCGCTGGTAGTAATGATGGGAACTCATAATTAACTGACTTTATTCCGTCAATATTGACCACAGTATATATCTACATACCGACTGAATGACGTCTGATTATTAGATTTAGTCGATGTTCGGAATCCCCTATGGACACATTTATTTACTTTTGAACCATAAAGTACAAATACGAGAAATTAATACAAGAACTATAGCAGCAACAGCTTCCTGCCAAATTAGCTTAAAGGGGTGAAACTCTAAGGCAACTGTCACGTCAAATTCTAAATTTCATGATCATATGATAACTGACGTTGTTGTTGTTGTTGTTGTTGTTGTTGTTGTTGTTGTTGTTGTTGTTGTTGTTGTTGTTGAGTAGTATAGCCGGGATTAAACGGATACCACGCCCCTGAATAACGGGGGAAATCGAGAAATCCGCCTCCCAGGCCCTTAACAATTGAGGGCCGCATTTTTTAGGTGTTTTTAGGTCCAGGTAGCGCAGGCCTCTAAAAAACTGCCGCCCCTAGGGGCCCCCCTTCACTATGCCAGCACGTAGTGCGACGCCACACCCCCATAATGAAAGCACCCGGGAGGCGAATTTCCCGATTACCCCCGTTATTCAGGGACGTTGTATCATTTTTAATCCCGGCTATACTACTTAGCACATGGTCGTAACGTCCATTTAGAGACTAGCATACTCAGCGGTATACGAGCTGATCAAGCACGCATTACATGGTCTGAACGTCCAGACAAGCATACTCAATGGTATACGAGCTGATCAAGCACGCATTACATGGCGTCCATTTAGAGACAAGCATACTCAGCGGTATACGAGCTGATCAAGCACGCATTACAGGGTCTTATCAGCGCCCTGCGCCACTGCTGTAGACGCCAGCACGAGCAATACGATGAGAAGCATGGCTATATATGAAGAGTTAAACTGAACAGAGTGAACCCCTCGAGAAATATCTGTGCCAGATCGAGCCCTGCTCCATCCGGATCGATAGTGATCTTCATCCCCTCAGGGGCAGGGGCTCAATGAGTGCGGGAGGCCTATATAGGGGCAACCATGGTTGCCAGTTACCCCCGGGTCCGGCCCGGTACCACACTTCTTTCTTCTCAAACATGAACTGCAGGTTTTTTGCCAGGGTCAATAGCAGGCCATCACGGACCAACGGCGGGGCACCGCTCGAATAGGGTTTGACCAGGTGAAAGCTGATGTCGTTATTTAGGGTGTTGAGGTCTGCCACCTCTGTATCCGAGAGCTCAATCAACGGCTCGAGGACGTACTTCCTCTTCGGGAAATCGTACCGAAACACGATCTTGTGGCCATCTATGTCGCGACCCAGGCGCCCTCTCGACACATCCTTGAGGTCTGTGAGCATCTCCACCCCATCACCCCCAATGGGGTGGAGGGAGAATGCCTTTGAGCTTGCTTCGTACTGTAGGGCGAAGGACTTGCCATCACTCTCTTCTACCTTGGCAGCATCAACTGCGTACACATCTGCGAGGTCGGCAAGGCCAGTCGAGTGAGCAAATATGGGTTCCATAGCACGCTATAAAGGGGTTTAAACGAGACATATAACCATGCCGGTGGTCCGACTGCTGCTCTCCGGTGGTGAGAACATAATCTCACCCTCTCTAGAGGGGAGACAGGGGGTACATAAACGAGACATATAACCATGCCGGTGGTCCGACTGCTGCTCTCCGGTGGTGAGAACATAATCTCACCCTCTCTAGAGGGGAGACAGGGGGTACAGTACCGTATAGAATGGGTCCTCTTCGAGGTGCCCCAGCGGGGCACAACATACATACACGCCGATGTGCTGCATCAACCTCCGGGCAGGGCACACAGCAGCTCACTGGTAGAAGTCGGCCGGGATGTGATAGAGTATCTCCCAGGTGCCAACAGCAACCTATGGAAAGCTATCAGTCCTAGCCTGTTCACACCTGTAAATCACCTCTTTGACAAGCCCTCCATTAACATATACGCCAGCACGGATGGGATATCGGACGCCCATTTAGAGTTTACACTCTTATTACTCATTGACCTGACATGATATCATACCAGCAATATCTGGCCTTTGCGAGATGCTGAAGAAAGAGGGTTGCCCCCTTCATGACCACTGCACAAAACGAACAGATGTCTGCACAGCAACAGATCTGTCAACAAGAAGGAGAGCGCCTACAGCGGGAGAACTGGTATCAACAGAACATGCGCAGTGCAAGGAGGGACAGGGAAAATTTCCGATACTGTCGGGATTAAACGGATACCACCTCCCCGAATAACGGGGGGAAATAAAGATTTCCGCCTCCAGAGCCCCGAACAGTTTCGAGATAGGCTTTTTTTAGGTGCCACTAGGAAAAAGTAGCATCTAAAAAAACTGCCGGCGAATTTCCATTTAGAGACAAGCATACTCAGTGGTATACGAGCTGATCAAGCGCGCATTACATGGTCTTAACGCCCATTTAGAGACAAGCATACGCAGTCTTATACGAGCTGATCAAGCACGCATTACAGGGTCTGACTGTCCATTTAGAGTTTACACTCTTATTACTCATTGACCTGACATGATATCATACCAGCAATATCTGGCCTTTGCCGAGATGCTGAAGAAAGAGGGTTGCCCCTTCATGACCACTGCACAAAACGAACAGATGTCTGCACAGCAACAGATCTGTCAACAAGAAGGAGAGCGCCTACAGCGGGAGAACTGGTATCAACAGCACATGCGCGGGGCAAGGAGGCACGGGGGGGGGGGGGGAATTTCCGATACTGGCAGGCCCTCCTGGAGGAGAGTAAGCGGGATGCAGGAGTCTTGACAGACGACGATCGGCCAGATGTCTACGACGATGAGCCAGGTGTCTTCACGGACGAGGATGAGCCAGAGGTCATACAGTGGGAAGAGGAGATGGCGTGGAAGTATAAGATCAAGAAAGCCATCCAGCGGCGGACCTACTATCTTGGTGATAAGGTGAAGTTCCAGATGTCACGTCTCAGAACGCTACTGGCACCCGACATAGTGCTGGATGACCACGTTCTAAGAGCCATCTGTCTCAAGACCGAAAAGCTGGCAGGGTTTGCCAGACTCCAAAATGAACCCTTCTATGACTCATAAGCAGATTCTGCAGGTGATGTCGGTTTAAGCCCCAGGTATACTATGGGAAAATCAGAGTGGCGGAAGCAACCAAAACTATACCCCTCCCTGACTGCTGACGAGGGTGGTACCATCCACGGCTGGCGGCTCCAGCAGATAGATACCATCAGGCAGAATCTCGTCCATGAGGCAGAAAAGTACGGCAGAATGCGCAGTCGATATAAGACAGCCTACAACGTCCTCGCGCATACAACCACTGCTGCGGGCGTGATTGGAGCCAGTGCTGGTGTGGCAGCTGTGGCCACTCTCGCTACAGGGGTGGGTGCCCTCGTCGCCATCCCTCTGGGTGGCGTGACACTAGCCACCACTGTCTTGGCCACGGGCTTGGGGTGTGGCAGCGGCAGATCACAAGGAGGTTGGAGAAGCATGCTAAGTATGTGACACTAGCACAGAGTATGCTACGGACTATCGACGAGTCTGTCAGCAAAGCCCTCGAGGATGGCCAGGTCACCGATGAGGAGTACCGCCATATATTGAAGGTCCAAGCCCTGTACCGCACTGAGAAACCTAAAGTGCGACAGCAATACCTCAAAGGCTCCAGCGGGCGGGTTGATATGGAGGAGTTAAAAAACGGGATGTTACGGCGAGGTCACCTCGCCGGTCTCTGGAGCGACTACAAATAATGTGCTGCGTTAGCTTTAAGAACACCAGTATAGATGGCCTTCCCACGGGACCTCACGACAGTCAACCGGAGCCAACCGCCCCTCCTGGGTACACTCTTGACTGGCCTGAGAGGCCTTCTTGATGATATACCAGAGCTAACACCTTTCTCTATCACAGTGGATGGACGGGCCCGAATCAGCTTCTCCGTCAACCCACGACCACTGACGAACCGCCACATCACCATCAGGGATGCGAAGCAAGCTCATACTTGGATGGCTGCTCCAAGCCTCTCATACTGGAATCAGCAGCTGAACTTTGCCGTGTGGTGTGCCACGGCAGGCTGTGGAGTAAGTTCCACCATGCTTCACCCCTATTCTGGTACTCCAAAAGCTGTGCTCATCGCCAGCTGTCTCAGATTCCACGTGTACTTCACTGTGCGACGAATCCTCCATGAGCTGGGTGCAAGCCTCCCTGATACAAACGACTTCGATCCACAGCTCAACAGTCATAGCGTCTCAGAGGCCAGCAGACTACAGAGAGAGTTCAGAGCTCACCCAGACTATCGGTGGCATGGCGGCGACAACCACGGTCTAGGGGTTATGTACGGTGGCCCGGGACGTGACTACTCAGGATTCCCCTATCGAACACCCCGACGAGTAGGCCGTCGGAAGACAGCGACATTCTCGTTCGATCCAGACTCCGATCCTGGAGCGATAGTGCAGAATATGCACATCACCGGAATCAGGCAGGACTCCCCCAGATGCGTGGACGTACTTTGTCCCACACACCACCTCGGGCCTCACACAAGCAGGGATCGTTCGGATCAACCAGTCCCTGGAAGCCCTGTGCTACTGCCTCCTTACAGCGCAGACCAAGCTGCGTCATTCCATAGACGGTGTCAGCGGAGCAGAGGTCCAGGCCATGTTCATCAGTCTCGTTGAGGATATGATCATCGTGGCAGATCCCAGCAGTCTTATTGCTAAGTTCTAGCAGGGGCTGCAGAAGGCCCATCGCAAACTTGACTTTGCTCTTTCACCACACCTACGGTTGCAACATGACCGTGAACATCGAGGACCTACAAGTCAGGGGCTATAACAACATGATAGTCGAGGGGAGTTCTCCCGGTGTCCACTTCGGTTTCAACGCGGATATCAACACACCTAGACGTAATACGGGCCATGCAGTCATTCCGACACTGCAGCCAGTCGACACGGCGCTTCCCATGGCAGCGCCAACCCCACCACTGCAGCCAGTCGCCACGACACCACTTCCCGTGGCAGCGCTACGAGTGGTGTCAGGCCTAACTATCGTGGTGCTCGGGATCAGCCTACTCCGCCACTAGCAAATCAGCTATCTCGTCAGTCTCGGCTGGGACCACAGTGAGACACTGAGCCAGCTTGGCCTGCCCAACAGCCCCTATACACGCTGCCAACATGCACATCCAAGGGCTGGAGGGTTCCGCAGTGCATCCTTTTTCCAGCTTGTAGTATCGCAGAGCCTTGTTCAGCTCTGAGTTAGGTGAGGCCATGGAGGTCTGCAACTGCTGGAACACATCTGACAGATACTCCCGATCCTTGTAGAAACCTTTAGTTCGCAGGAGCTGCTCGACGATACTCCCACCCATGATAAGGTATTCGAGGAAGCAGATCTGCCCCTTTCCAAATCCTAGATAGAGCTTCACAGCGGTCAGCTCCTCTGTCAGCTCAGCACCAGAGAGCTGAGCGAGCTCATCTGGCGTCTTCTTCTTGTAGGCCTTCAGCTCCCTCTGGAAGACCTCATAGTACTTCTCGCATAGCGCGGACATGTTTAAGATGACTCAATAGAGAGATGAATATTCCTGAGTACAAACCCGGCCACCTGGCAGATGCAGACTGGGAAGATCTTATTAGCTCACTCAACAGGGAACACAGGCGTTTAACTGCATTGTATACTCAGGGTTTAAACAATGCCGTCAACGGTACAGATCGTGAAGCAACTGCCCGAGAGCCAGATGAGTCTTCAGAAGGTAGAGAACCTGCTGCGAACCAAGACACAGAAGTTACTGACACAGGCTACCCCTCTGGCAGTCCATGTCGCCAGTAACGTGGCGGCGAATGTGGCTGTGGTGAAGATGACAGGGGGAAATGAGGTTCTTCCTGCCGCCACCGCAGCTGTCCTCACTACCGTAGTGAGTGGGGTGGCTGGCCACTGTCTCGGAATAACTCACCCCATCCCAAAGATCGCCCTCAGTGGTGCCGCCTACACTGCCGCCGCCAAGATCATGGGTGAACGTGTTACACTAATGGAGGCCGCGGTTCTAGGGCTAGCAACGAGTGCAATGGCCGAGATCATCGTCGCCTATGTTTAACCCTTCTGAATAGTGAGAGATGGATGACGAGACCCCTGCAGCATTGCTACCTATTCCCTTGGCCGACTGCGTGGTGCTCCTATGTCCAACTATTTCACTAGGCGTATGACTAGTGGGTTTAAGCCGTGCATATAGCACTATGACTCTGTCACTCACAGACCTAGAAAGCAAAGAGCTAGGCGATCTTGCTCACTTGGGTGAGGCACGCCTCGGTTCAGAGGACACTGTTGCCCCTATCTCCTTCCTAGACTTCGATGAGAAGGGAGACCCGCGGGAGATCCGAGGTACCATCCCAGCCCGAGATCTCGTCGGGAACACTGATACGGTAGGACAATCGGCCATTAACAAGGCCAAGACTGTATACAAGGGGATGGGCATCAAAGACAGGGCAACGATGCGGGGTATACTCGGAGTCGACGAGGCTGGTGCCATCAAGGTTATGGCTGAGTCCTATGCACAAGACCTGGTTAAGGATCTCCTGAAACCCCGGAGCTCTTTCCAACAAGACGGAGAGAATCTCAGGATAGGCACCATCGGCCTGAGCAATATCACGATCGATGGCAAAAAAGGTACTACTGGCAGCCTCCAGCTACCAGAGGTGAAGAAGTCACGGTTCTTTGGTTTGCCATTTAAGCTCACATAATAGTCATGACTTCCCGTGCATGTATCGTACAGATACTGGATGTGCTAGACACTGTGGGTGCTGACACAGGCCCTCTACGCTATCTTCTCAGCTGCTGCTGGGATTTCATGCTTGACGCCTCCATCGCATCCTTCGTATCCGCCGGAGGTAGAACGCTACCCACACAGCAGGCGCAAAAGCTGGTGCAGGAAGTACTGCCGTTTAGTCTCCCAGATATAGACGAGGCTACCGCCGACCAAGTGCTAACCATCCTTCGCGCACATGTCTGTACCATTCGACAGTAGGCCAGGCAATGCTGGCCAGGTGGTGCTGATCATTGCCCCGTCAGGCCACGGGAAAAACATATTGCTGCGGGCTCTCCTGGCCGAACATCTACACTCTCAATACATCCTTCTGGTGTCTGACTCCGCTGCTGAGGCGGTTGACAGTAATGATCAATGGCACAATGGTCCAATCACGAAGACGCAGAACCTGCAAGCCCTGATGGAGAAGCTGCTGGCAGCCCGACTGACAGAACCACTTGTTCTAGTTATCGATGACCCTGCATTGGGACCAGAAGACAGTCACCTACCTCAGCAACATCACCAGGTGCATCCGGCACACAAAGATAACTGTCTTCATCCTCTTTCAGAATTACACCCGCGAGATCTCACCAGACATCCGCCACAATGCCCGGTTGCTATACTTCAGCTCCAAGTGTGGACGTGCCCTGCTCGAGACCATATACGACAGCCTAACCCTCAAGGAGCCTAAAGGGGACTTTATCGCAGGTGTACAGAGGGCAGCTGAGCTGTACCGCTTCATCTTCAGCAACAAGGAGACAGGTGAGCTGTCACACTTCAAGCCCTCTCTGGAAAAGGTGCAGACCTTCACCTACAAGCTGAATCCAGCCAGGAAACTAGCCTGCTCTATGCGTCATCGCTGACAGACTGTCCGCGGTTGCAACTTTTTTCGTTCAGGCTGCGCGGTCTCCGCTACTTCGTTAAAAGCTTGAGGAACTTCGTTAGAAGCTTGAGGAACTTCGTCAGAAGCTTGAGGAACTTCGTCAGAAGCTTGAGGAACTTCGTCAGAAGCTTGAGGAACTTCGTCGGAAGCTTGAGGAACATCGTCAGAAGCTTGAGGAACTTCGTCAGAAGCTTGAGGAACTTCGTCATAAGCCTGGAGGAACTTCGTCAGAAGCTTGAGGAACTTCGTCAGAAGCTTGAGGAACTTCGTCAGAAGCTTGAGGAACTTCGTCAGAAGCCTGAGGAACTTCGTCATAAGCTTGAGGAACTTCGTCAGAAGCTTGAGGAACTTCGTCAGAAGCCTGAGGAACTTCGTCATAAGCTTGAGGAACTTCGTCAGAAGCTTGAGGAACTTCGTCAGAAGCTTGAGGAACTTCGTCATAAGCCTGGAGGAACTTCGTCAGAAGCTTGAGGAACTTCGGCAGAAGCTTGAGGAACTTCGTCAGAAGTTTGAGGAACTTCGTCAGTTTCGTCAGAAGCCTGTCGCTGAAACTCTATCCACTGAGGGTCAGATGGTAGGACTCTCTTCGTCTGGAACTTCTCACGAAAGACCTACTTTTTCCATGCGCGATGAGCATCTGACTTGCGAGCCGTTTTGATGAGGTAGTCCTGGTAGTTATCTGGGAATTTCAGAAATGCTGACAGATTCTTGGCCAATCTCCTACGCCCTCTTTCATTGAAGATATGCTCAACAGCATCCTTGCTGCCAACAGTGAACCCCTCTTGAGTACCTTTTGCATGACCAGTGTCATGGCTCTCCGCTACAGCGGCACTGACCTCCTCCCTGAAGTAGTTATTTGCCCCAGACTGGAGGCTATCCAGCATCTCTCGCTCTTCCTGGCTATGAAGGCTAAATATGGCAGCCCACTTCCTGACCGTTAGTAGATCTTTGGGGTCGACCCTCGCCTTTTGGAGAGCTAGAATAACAGGACTGTTGGTTTGGCCCACAGATAGGTCGGGTGTCCTGCCCTGGGTGCTGTCAAACTTCCGGTAGAGTATCCGAGTCAGGAGTTCTTTTGTACTACGAGCTGGCGCTCCTTCCTCTATGGCGGCCAGTATCTCCGCATCCGTCGGCGGTGTAACCGTGACTCGCTCATGGATAATGTTGATGTCACGAAGCAGGCCTCGGACCCTGTCACTGTGGGACAGTGCACGTCGCGGCTGTCGTGCCGACTTGGCCTGCTGCCCAAAGATAAACTGCTGGAGAACTTTACCAAACATGGCAGCCGTTTAACCCCTCTATATATCCAGGCCTTAAACATGCTGCAGTATGTGCAACATCCAGATGGGGCCGTTGAACCCGCGACATCGCACTGTACTGATCCCCGGAAGGACTGACTGACGGTCATTCGACCCGGTATACACGATGATAACCCGTTGTCCGCTGCTGGGAAGTACATTGACTTTGCAATCTCGGCACAGATCCACGAGATCAAGAGCATGACACTCGAGTTCAAGCTTCAGAGCACAACAGAACAGACGGTAGAGCTCCCGCAGGTTCTGAACAGGTGGGTGATCGTACAGAGCAACAGCACCGTGGACACCACCTATGTGAACGATGAGTACCGAGTCCTAGGTCCGCTGGCTCGTGACCCAACCTTCTATGCGAAGGGAAAGGGGTACTACGCTGTGGGTGAGGGGTTCACGACATTCGAACTACTGGTAGGTGTCGAGAAGCCTGTGGCAGTTCCACTCTTCACCCTCCTCGAGAACACACACGTGAATGCAGCTGCCATGCAGGATAGGTTGTTCCTCCGGGTGTACACTGAGCCTCTCGCAGATGTGTCGATGAATGCCCCAAGACTTCATGTCTGGCATGACGAGAATGACCAGGAACTGAAGCAAACGGGATCCAAACAGCGGATCGTGCATGTGGAGCGAGAACACCAGCAGGTCCAAGCCACAGCTAACCAAGAGGTAGAGCTGACATTGCATCGTGGTGCATCGGACTGTGTCGCTGTTGCGGTGCTGGTTCAGAAGGGAGTCATCATCCAGGAGGTGGGTAAGCTGGACGACTTCAAACTTGTGGTTGCTGGGACCAATGTTCTTGGTGAGGTACGCGAGCTGGCTGACTGCCAACTCTACAGACAGAAAACTAAGTCATACGTACTTCTGCGACTAACCAGTGGAAGCGACGACCTCGAGTCAGCACTCAAGGGTCGTCACCACGTCGGTGGCAGGAACATCCCACCTAATCAGGGCAACCGGCTCAGCTTCAACATCGGAAACCTCATAGCTGGGACTCGCCAATTAGGTGTGATGGTACTTTACTTTGGCTATGCTAAGGTATGCGTGTCAAACACATCAGGTATTCAGCTTGAGCGTGCGTAGAGCACGACCCCTGTCGTCACTGCTGCAGCTGCCACTACTACTATAAGCTCTGCTGTCTTCTGACCTGTCGATGCTTCATAGTCGAGCGTTGGCTCAGATACGGCCTCGTAGTACTCATCGAGACTCTCATCTGCCTCTTTGAGGCTCTGGTTGGCCTGGGCTCGGAGTTGTCGTCGGCGTGCCTCCTTCTGGCGCATATGCTCGAGTGCTTTGCTGTACTCAAACTTCTCCATAGACAGCTTCTCCATCGCCTGGTTATGGTGCTCACGCTCGACCTCTGCCGCCTTCTTGTCGGCGAAGCTGAGTCCCCAGTTCGCTAAGGCAAACACGCCTGCATTCAAGATTGCGGAGGCCATGCTATAGACTACAGTTTAAAGCTACTATATACGGATATGTAGGAACCAGAGGCTTATGAAGATCCAGTCGAGAACTACGATGTAGCGGAGACCGTGGGTGATGAGCCTGAATCCCTCAAACTAATACACAGAGCAAAAGGAATCTATCGCACTTACGTAAAAGGTTCTATCGGTCTGCTGGCAGCAGTTGGGGCTCTGATCGCTCTGTTCACAACGAATGCGGGCGAGACGGTCCGCAAGATCGCCAACAATGCTCTCCAGGGTGTGGAGAAGATTTCTGAAGCCATACCAGCCATCGCCTCAGGAGTAGGTACGTTCTTCGGAGTCGCAGGCCCTTGGCTACCGTATGTTGCCATGGCACTTGCGGCCATCTGGGCCGCCGAACATTTAAGCCGTACTATATAAGGATGGCGTCTCTGTATGACCTAGTCAAGACACTTAACTTCCGAGGGTTAGTCGATAAGCTACCGCTTAGCGAAGATCCAGCAGAGACTAGACGCTGGTGTACGGGGGTGTTTGAGGAGGTCTTCAGTGATAGTCGAATGCATAACGGCCGTCTGTTCGTCTGTGTAGAGTTCGCCCAGGCTGTGCGTGACAGGACGGGAGTGGACGTCAGTGATACCCTCACCCAGACCGTGCGTGACAGGACGGGAGTGGACGTCAGTGATGAAATCTGGGGTCTTTCTTGAGGAACTCTACTATCAGCCTGGTGGATATTACCGTGAGCCCCACCAACTACTCGAGGCTGTACGTCGCAAGGGCCACAACTTCACCTTGGAGACAATTAGCCAGTGGCTCAGCCGCCAGGCGATGTGGCAGATATACAAACCTCGTCCACGGCACATCAGGTATGGCCATTTTGATGAAACTGTCCCGAATAGAGTTCACCAGGCAGATGTTCTATTCCTTCCACACGACTCGGTTGGTCGCAAGACCTACAAGTATGCCCTCACCATCGTCGACGTCGCCAGCAGGTACAAGGCTGCAGCACCGCTCACAGACAAGTCAGCTGGCCAGGTGGCCCAGGCATTCCAGGGTGCCTACGAGGATCCGGAAAATCCCCTCCAGTGGCCAGAATTGTTGCAGGTGGATGAGGGTAAGGAGTTCAGAGGCGAGACCGCGGCCCTCATGCGGAAACATGGTGTGGCAATTAGACGAGGTGAAGTTGGTCACCACTGTGCCCAGGCAATCGTCGAGCGGTGGAATCGGACACTGGCAGAGAGACTGTTCCCACACCAATACGCCCAGGAAATGGCACAGGCCGGAGAGAGGTCCAGGGTGTGGGTGAAAGGTTTTCCCCGGGTGGTAGAGCGATCCAATACTGAGGTAACTCGGTTAACTGGTAAGAAGCCAGTAGAGGCTATCCAACGATCCTCTGTTGCCCAACCTTCTAGAGGAGCGGACAAGGAACAGGTGTGCCTTCCATCTTATGCTCTGGTTCGGTACCTGTATGAACCTGGTGAGTTGGAAGGTGGGCGACGACGTGCAACAGATCCTAACTGGTCGCTAGATGTCCACAGACTTGACAGGTATGTCGAGATGGAGGGGCAGCCTACGCTGTACTATCTGGCACGCTCGGAGAGCTGTCCCAAACGTCCGTTTGTTCGGGAGGAGCTTCAGGTGGTCCCTCCAGACACATAGCTACCACCGTCGTCAGGTGCCTGAGGGATATGGTACTCGATTGGTTCGGTATGGACACCATCTGGCAACACATGCCACTTATCGTAGTAGGCTGAGAGCCCGAGTTTTTCCTGTTCATACGTCACCATGCCCTGGTGGCGCATGCGTAGGCCTCGGTTTGTAGCTCTGTCCATGCTACCGTTTAGGGCCCTGAAGAACCTTTGCCAAGACACATCGTTCTGGCGTTTAGACATACCTTTGGCTGAGCATTTCACCTTCCCCTCGGGGCTCTCCACGTAGTAGCACTTAGAACAGAGAGCGATACCACGGTTGCCTTTGAACTCGAGCTTGAACAGTCCCGGAGTCCGTCCAGACCACTTGTCCCAAGCTAGCCACTCCCACTTATGAGCCTCATACTCCGCTCGCATCTCATGGCGAATGACTTCGTCGAGGCTGGAGGCAGCTATTGTGATGTACGCAGAGTCTGTGTCCATCTGGAGGTACTCGAAGCTGTCACGAGGCACATAGTTATCCAGGAAGTCGTAGTAGAACTCCAGCATCCGCAGCTTCGCGAGCTCGTATACGGCTATCCCCACCTGGAAGGGCCGGCGAATGGTGATTTTTGCCTTGCATCTCTGGATCTCGTAGGACTCGCCGATCTCCTCGAGATCCTCGAACCATGCACTGCGGAGTGCTCTATCTACCACTCGTTCATCCTTGGTGAAGGTCGTGTGCTGTGACGCTCTAGAGCCTCGATGAGCTTCCCATAGGCACTGTTGCCTAGTAGCTTGAACAGATCTGCCAAGAGTGATTTGCTCTTATCAACATCTCCTGTACGGCGAGCATCGGTAACATTGTTCACGAACCACTCAAAGGGTCTCTGGGGCTTGTAGTCTATGGTGCGGTAGACAGCTGTAATCTCCAGCCCATGGGCGAGGTACCACTTGAGTGATGGTGCATACAAGAGCTTCCTCTTGGCCGAGAGGGCGCCGACTAGTTTACTGGTTGTGGGACGTTTCCTACCTGTTTTCTCTAGGTATGCGAGCATCTCAACAGATACTGCCTCAGCCGGAATCTCTCTGTTGTAGAAGAGAGGTGGCATTTCCTCGAACTTCGCCCACAGGGCCTTAGGAACCGCTATGTCCACTTCAGCGAAACCGAACCAGTGGTCAGCCAGCAGATCCTTCTTAAATCTGGCTACGTCGCTAGCACCGGACCACTGCCGTACTGTCTCCTTACCACATGGCATCTCTTTAGCCATCGTAGACAAGTACAGAGCATTTGCGTCATAGCCGAGTAGACGTTGGCAGACCCGCTCACTCTGGCGGATGCGTGTCACACCTGCCTCGTGGTATCTGGTGAACACGATGCTGGGCCCTCCAACAACCGCAGCCTTCAGCATATCGTAGGCCTCCTTGCCCGGGGAGTAGAGGCTAACCCCCGGCATGTGCTGAGCGGTTCCACGTAGGAGGTACTGCAGAGACACTCCTGGGAGAGACACAGCATCCTTGAGGATGTCTATTTCTCGTTCCGTGTAGAACTCCCGCATCCGCTCGAGGGCTTCGATGAATGGACTGACATCCAGGTTGTTATAGTATCGCAACCAGTCGGCGAACGTCTGCATGCCTTGGTCTCTGAATGTCTGTTTGCACTGTTTCCACTCCGATAGCTCGAGGAGGTAGCCACCTTTGAGCTTGGACCACCACGCTGGGTAGTCGGGGAGTCCGGGGTAATTAAGCTTCTCGGGGGTGTCAAACCATTCATACGGGAGCCAGCTCTTCTGCTGTGTACATCCATAGGCTTTGATCCATGCCTCGTAGGAGACTCCTGGCCCCAAGTAGTTAATCACATCGAGAAACCTAAGCTCGGGGGTCATGAGGAACATGGTCTTACTAGCTTGCTTGGCGACGTTCACTGTGCCAGTGTTGGTCAGCTCATCCACGAAGTGCTTCTTGATCAGGTTTAGGTCATAACGGCCAGAGTTGAAGCCCAGCACCGGGACTTGGTCACACCACTCGGTAATCAGTCGCTGCTGGCGTTTTGGGAGCTTGTCCATGTCTGAAGGGATGAACTGTGCCCGGACTTCTGTACGGATTCTGTGTGCTCGCCTGGTAATCTCCTCCATGAAAGCCTTGATCAGAGCTTCTGGGTCAGGATTGCAGAGGTGAGTGGGCTCACTGGCGGAGCCTTCCAAGGAGCAGCCGACTGACACAGAGATCGGTATGTGGTTACTCTCAATCGTGAGAGTCTCCGTAGGATGAGTCTTGACGCCATCTAGGAGCGCCTCGAAGTCATAGACGATGAAGTACGGGTATGAGACGGTCCGAACTCGTTTAGGGATGCTTGGGAAGCGTTTTATCACGCACTCCCACTGTACCACAAGCGTGTATCCAGCTGCTCTCAGCTTCTCCTCTCTCCGGACTGTCTTGAGGTATTTTTGTTCGGCCGCCTCACCTTGCTGGTGCGGAGGGCATCCATGCCAGAAACAGCCATGGAACTGGTAAACGGTGTTGGTAGTCAGATCATAACCATCTACGGGAGCCCCCTCGATCCAACGCTCGCCACCGTGCCCACACTCTACATGGTGTATGTGGATACCTTGGGTTTTCGCCTCATACGTGACCCAACGAGTAGCCGCTGAACTGGCTGGTTGGGGTGGATAGAAGGCTTTCTCATGCGCAGACTGCGTGCATCAACCTTCTCCCCAGGGCACTCTACGGTTGTTATGCCGCCTGTACAACGGTCAGCATGACGCTGAAGATGGCATGCCTGTGTAAACCCCTGCTGACAGTGCCCGCAGACTAGTGTATGTGCCAGCTTGGAGATGTTCTTTATATAGAAGGCATGGTGATCATACACCGCGATGGTCATAGTGTCGTGGTAGTGGGCCGCTTGCCGGATCAGGTGCCAGGTGCCCTCTTCAGTTGGTTCATACACGCAAATCCCGATCTTCGCGAAGAACTCTACCTTATCCAGATGATCCAGAGAGGTTTTTGGCACGTCAGGCACAGGCCCGTCCAGGTCATAGAACTGTCTCACGAGCTCACGCGCGGGCTCAGTACTTCTATCGGGTCTCGCCCCCTGATACACTGCTAGGCACCTCCAGAGACACATGTTATCCTTGTAGGTGTCAAGTGCCACCAGACTCATCTTATGTCGTAGCCAGACTGGGAGCGGTCCTGTCCCGAGCAAAGGTTGGTGGTCGATGACAGCCTTGACCACAACGTTGATTGATCGGACGAAAGCCCACTTGGTGTTGGGGCGGTCGATGTTGTCGGGGTCGAGGCGGTCTTGCTCTCTTGCCGCCACCCAGTCCTGAGCTGCTCCTATCGTGTTCAGCCACGGACTCCCTGGAGCGTTCTTGTGGAAGAGCATCACCCTACCATCCTCGATGTGTTTGATGCGATAGGTGTGGGTATACCGGAGGTAGAAGGCGTTCCGGGCAGTCTGCTGGATCTTACCCATGATCTGCCCTGTAATGTCTCCATTGAGGCCTTGGAAGAACGTCCAGCGTACTGTCCGTCTTCCTCTCTCCTCCCCTTCCATCTCACCCAGACGCTCATTGAGAATCTGCTCACCCTCTCGCCTCATGCTCCGGGCTAAGGGTTCAGCCCTCGGGCCTCTCATCATTCGCCTAGCGATCCGGCGTAGGGCGGGTCGGCGCTCCAGTGGATGGTCTGCCATCCGCGTCGCAACAGCTTTGGCTCGTAAGCTGGCCGTCACCTCCTCATCCAACTGATGAAGCTCCCGCCGCCGCTGTGCTTTCTTGTGGGGATTCAAAGGATCATCTCTGGTGGTCGCGGGAAACCGTCCCGTCTTCACTGATCGACTCAGTCGAGCAATGAATTCCTCGGCACGGGCCTGTCCGATCAGCTGGAGCAGGTCGGCTTTCTTGGCCTTAGAGGCTACTCTAAGGCCAAATTACCTTGCCATAGCGCGAAGCTGTGCAACAGTAATCATGGTGTATACCACTGAGTAAGGCTTGTCTCTAAATGGACAGTCAGACCCTGTAATGCGTGCTATACCACTGAGTATTCTAGTCTCTAAATGGACGTTCAGACCATGTAATGCGTGCTTGATCAGCTCGTATACCACTGAGTATGCTTGTCTCTAAATGGACGTTCAGACCATGTAATGCGTGCTTGATCAGCTCGTATACCGCTGAGTATGCTTGTCTCTAAATGGACGTTCAGACCATGTAATGCGTGCTTGATCAGCTCGTATACCACTGAGTATGCTTGTCTCTAAATGGACGCTCAGACCATGTAATGCGTGCTTGATCAGCTCGTATACCACTGAGTATGCTTGTCTATAAATGGACGTTAAGACCATGTAATGCGTGCTTGATCAGCTCGTATACCACTGAGTATGCTTGTCTCTAAATGGACGTTAAGACCATGTAATGCGTACTTGATCAGCTCATATACCGCTGAGTATTCTAGTCTCTAAATGGACGTTCAGACCATGTAATGCGTGCTTGATCAGCTCGTATACCACTGAGTATGCTTGTCTCTAAATGGACGTTCAGACCATGTAATGCGTGCTTGATCAGCTCGTATACCGCTGAGTATGCTTGTCTCTAAATGGACGTTCAGACCATGTAATGCGTGCTTGATCAGCTCGTATACCACTGAGTATGCTTGTCTCTAAATGGACGCTCAGACCATGTAATGCGTGCTTGATCAGCTCGTATACCACTGAGTATGCTTGTCTATAAATGGACGTTAAGACCATGTAATGCGTGCTTGACCAGCTCGTATACCACTGAGTATGCTTGTCTCTAAATGGACGTTAAGACCATGTAATGCGTGCTTGATCAGCTCGTATACCACTGAGTATGCTTGTCTCTAAATGGACGTTCAGACCATGTAATGCATGCTTGATCAGCTCGTATACCGCTGAGTATGCTAGTCTCTAAATGGACGTTCAGACCATGTAATGCGTGCTTGATCAGCTCGTATACCGCTGGGTATTCTAGTCTCTAAATGGACGTTCAGACCATGTAATGCGTGCTTGATCAGCTCGTATACCACTGAGTATGCTTGTCTCTAAATGGACGTTAAGACCATGTAATGCGTGCTTGATCAGCTCGTATACCACTGAGTATGCTTGTCTCTAAATGGACGTTCAGACCCTGTAGTGCGTGCTTGATCAGCTCGTATACCGCTGAGTATGCTTGTCTCTAAATGGACGTTAAGACCATGTAATGCGTGCTTGATCAGCTCGTATACCACTGAGTATGCTTGTCTCTAAATGGACGTTCAGACCCTGTAGTGCGTGCTTGATCAGCTCGTATACCGCTGAGTATGCTTGTCTCTAAATGGACGTTCAGACCCTGTAGTGCGTGCTTGATCAGCTCGTATACCGCTGAGTATGCTTGTCTCTAAATGGACGTTCAGACCATGTAATGCGTGCTTGATCAGCTCGTATACCGCTGAGTATGCTTGTCTCTAAATGGACGTTAAGACCATGTAATGCGTACTTGATCAGCTCATATACCGCTGAGTATGCTTGTCTCTAAATGGACGTTCAGACCAAGTAATGCGTGCTTTGATCAGCTCGTATACCACTGAGTATGCTTGTCTGGACGTTAAGACCATGTAATGCGTGCTTGATCAGCTCGTATACCGCTGAGTATGCTTGTCTCTAAATGGACGTTACGACCATGTGCTAAGTAGTATAGCCGGGATTAAACGGATACAACGTCCCGGAATAACGGGGGGGTAATCGGGAAATTCGCCTCCCGGGTGCTTTCCTTATGGGGGGTGTGGCGTCGCACTACGTGCTGGCATAGTGAAGGGGGGCCCCTAGGGGCGGCAGTTTTTTAGAGGCGTGCGCTACCTGGACCTAAAAACACCTAAAAAATGCGGCCCTCAATTGTTAAGGGCCTGGGAGGCGAATTTCTCGATTTCCCCCGTTATTCGGGGACGTGGTATCCGTTTAATCCCGGCTATACTACTTGCTGTACGTTGTTGCTGTATAATTTAACAGCAACAGCTTCCAGCAATTTTAATTCTAAAATTAGCATCGACCTATTAACATGAGCATGATAACTATAATATGTTTGTTTAATATATAAGGGTGTGATTTGTTTAATTGTAGTCTACGCTTTGGTTGGTGTAGCATCCTTCTCTGAACAACCTTGGTGGTTGATGATTCCTTTGAGCCTAACGCCTTGAGCCAAAGAAGAAGAGATCATGTAGGGTACTTACCTTGAAGTGGTGCGTGCGTGTGTTTATTTCATACACGTTACAACGATGAACAGTTGTCAGATTTTAGGAAATGGGCACAATTGATTATCATACAGCATATAGGAAATCGTAGCGGGCCAAGAACGCAACATTTTGAATCGTCATTTGTTAACTACATTGACTGTAGGCCCATATCGAAAGTTATGTCCATTTTTATTACCAATCTCCCTTAATATAGACGGCTACGCCGTCGGACAAAGCTGACAAGAACATGCTCATATTTGGTGAACGTAACAAGTCTCAGTGGACACGTATATGCGAAAACTCTCAAACCTGCGCTAGGGTAACTCGGATCGACGAGGGTAGATGTACCACGTGTTCAATTACATTGATTTCAATACAAACACGTGACTTACTCAACTTACCATGGCTCGTAGTAGGTACTAGAGTACGATTTCTAGCCATTTATGCGCTCCTCTAGTCACCCAAGTTGTTACTCTACTAGGGGCCTAAACTCACTCAGTATCATATCAAACCTTTTTTCATCAGTGATGGTCATGTAGGCAAAAATTACGCTAAAATAAAATAGAACTTCCCGGTTTATCCATCAATCATATGAGGTCATAATCAACTGCATGATATGTATGATGACGTCATAATATATGACGTCATGAATAGCGTAGATAGGTTCGTCATGGACGCATAATTGATGACGGACAAAGCTTTGTTGTACGAATTGTAAATCTTTACTATTTAATATTTTGAAACAAATTTGACTGGGCGCTGTTGCTGCAACATTACCAAGTCAAATTAGTTTCAAAATATTCAACAGCCTATCTGTAAACTTTTCTGGAAATTGATAGTCAGGCAGTTCAGGGAACTACATCACGAATTCTGGGTGGAGTTTAGCTAAAGATAGGTGAGGCATTTTGGCCAAAATTGTCACATTGGATAATATTTCGACACGTTCCTGAAGCCATATCTCTAATACAAATAGAAATGGTACTATTTGTCAAGCAGGCAGGCAAGCAGCCAGGCAAGTAACCAGGCAGGCAGGCAGATTGGCAGGCAGCCAGGCAGGCAGGTGGGCGGACGGGTGGGCGGATGAGTGGGCGGGTGGCCAGGCATGCATGCAGGCAGGGAGGCATATGGGTGGGCCGGCGGGCAGACAGGCAGGTGGGCAGACGGACAGTCAGGCAGGTATTCACCGGCATTCCGCGGTGTGAGAAATAATATATAATTGTCTTATTTCATATATAAACATCTACAAACATCACTATTCCAGATTTTATTTTACAAGTTATATAAATATACATTCTGTATATAGTTGTCACAACAGTTCTGTGACTTCTGTCACAACTAATTACACATATTATTTACATTTTTCACATAGAATATATAAAAAAGGTACCCCGCATCGAGAGAATACTAATGCAGTTCGATCGGTCGTCTTTCCCTCCGTCTTCATTGTTTAGGAA
>CM067367.1:34439879-34452379 GCA_034401795.1 Chaetoderma sp. LZ-2023a | reverse complement strand
TGGAATTTTTCTGTATGCGTCAGCTGAGCTGTCCATTTTTCACTTCCCTATGATTTATTCTTACTGGGATGACGTGACATAGACAGATAGGCATAATTTCTAACCGTTGAGGTTTAGTAAGCTGATAAGTAGATTTCGTATTTTTTAAGCCTTCGAATTATTATTTTAATTTCCACTAGAGTAGAACTATTATACTTCGAGTGGAAAATATGACCAAAATCTTTTTTTATATATCAGACAAAGTTCTTTTAAAAGTCAGAATAGCGCGGGCACTTGCTATGACATAATTAACAAGATTAAGAGAGCACTTCTGTTGGTTATAACAATAACTCTTTCGACTGATTCATTTGCCTACACCTTAGTTCAGGTTCTCGCATTCTTGTCTGTCCTCCTTTATCCGGTTATTGAATATGCAACTGTTTGTTCTGCAATTAACATATCCATGGCGATTGGATTACAGCTGCTTCACAGAGAAATTCCTATGTATTGCGAGGGAGAAGTGTAATGCATCATCAAGGAAATTCAAACGACGATCCTCAGGGGCCTAGTCCATCGTAAAGTCGTTAGATGGTCGGTCGTAAAACCTGCCACCCACCGCCACCTAATAGACACATTCTATCTTAACCATTGATTTAGAATCTGAAATACCAACTGCCAAAAATAATGCTTAAAATAAGAACTCGTGTTATTGGATATTTTGAAAGTGGGTTGACTGTAAACCGCTGCTGTCTATGACAACAACGGACCCTTATCAATTTCATATAAAATGTTGAAACTAATTTGACGGGGAGCTGTTGCTGCCTATGGCAACAACAAATCCCTTCAAATTAGTTTCAAAATATTAAACAGTTAACGGGTATGATCGTCCTAAAATTTAGAGTATGCAATTTCGGGGTGTTACCATTACCATTACCATATTGTTACTACAAGTGGCTTACTATTAGATATTGTTTTCGCGGACAAACATCTGATAAGGTGGTCGCATAGAACAGGTTTTACAACCGACCAAGAAACGCCTTTATGGTGCACGAGGCCCCTGGAGCTTTGCACTGTCATCCCAATTATGGGAACATTTCACTTGTTGAATATCGTTCTCAAGTGCTGCGGAAACGCTATAGATGGAAATGGAGCTAACATCACTTGGCTTCATGTGGGTGAATTTGGTCTCATCGTCATCCAGAACTCAAATCTTAATGGAGGTCATTACAGCCATGCGCTTGAACGCATGCAAGTTATTGCTGAAGCATTCAAGTGTCTTCTCTACAAGGAATTCCTCGCTGGGAAAGGTGTCGAGACATATGCACCAAAGCTTGCCACCCTGGCAAAGATCAAGCCATGTGCCACTAGGAAGAACATCAGTGGTAGTGAGAAGTACATGGCAACACTCACGACTACATCCAACAAGTTGTCCAGTGACATGAATATGTTTATCGAAGCTGGGTATGCTGTAAACATGACTTCTGATTCTGGACTCAGTTCCTCTGCATGATAGCTGTGGTGCATGACCTGTTTAAAGCTGATCACTAGGTGTATGGGTTGGGTCATGTGACCTCCGTTTTGATGCCGTACAACGTGCTCTCTAAATGGAGCAAGAATGTCATATTAAAATAAAAGAGGGTGACGTATGTAAGCAAGAGACGCAGCTTTCATATCTGTACTTAGTCATCCAAGAAAGATATTTGCTGTTTGATTGTAATTTCAATATTTTCCCCAAGTTTACCAAAGCCGCCATTGCATGCCATTTCATCCAATATCCAAGACGTTATTCTGGCTCAGGTGTAAAAACAGGCTAGTAAATTATATTCCCGTCGTAGCGATAAGCCATCTATAGGCCAATATGATTTACGGCCCTAATATGATTGCGCGTCAATTTCACTTATGCCCTACGTTGAAATCCCAATAAACTCAGAACGTGAAAATCTTATGCGAGCCTGTTAAAAACCGTTGAATAGTTTGAGACTGCGCTTGATGAAAGGTGTTGATGTCCTGAACAGCAACAACGTTTTGCAAATTTAATTTTAAAATATTTAGCAGATTAGTTTTATGGGTTAAGTATTGGCTATGAACTCTAGTCAAAGCGGTCTATAACAGACGGCGTGTGCGCAATTAACCGGTTGTTACCGAGGAGCTGCAGTTAGCTCATTTGAGCGTGAATTACGTCAGATACCACTGCGCAAAGAGACAAGATGGACGCCCTTTCAATGACGAAATAATGCTATGTCCAAAGGGTAACTGAAGGGTTGTCAATAAACGAATGTGTCTGGAAGTCAGGTATATCGTATGGTCATGTCACACTATTATTTCAATACAAAAATCTGGCTTCATTTAGAATCGCTTTAACTGTCTGCGCTAGCGCTCTGTCTACCTTGAAGACATGCAATGCCTGTTGCAAACTGCATCATCAGTCTACAAGAGCTTCATAAATAGACTTCTTTGTCAAAGATAAATCTGAAGCGCTACCGTCTAGCTCCAAATTTCAATATTGTAGGGCGGATTGGAGAGGTCTGGCTCTTAATGCAGGGCACAGATCTCTCACTCAATGGACCTTTTCAGTTTTAGCTATGCCCCGCCCATCTCAAGTTTAATCCCCACCAACAATCAATCGCTCACTGAACTTCATGACTATCAATTTCCACTATACAGGTAAGCTGTTGAATACTTTGAAACTAATTTGACTGGGCACTGTTGCTGGCTATGGCACAAACAGTGCCAAGTCAAATTAGTTTCAAAATATCCACAGCATGTTTATTAAATAGTAAAGACGTACGCTTCGTACAACAACGCTTTGACTCGTCATCAATTACGCGTTCTTGATGAACTTATCTACGTCATTCACAGGACATATAACCAGTTATAAGTAACGTAGCGTAAATATCTAGACTTTCACATATATTTTGAAGCGATCGATGCGTCAGCGATGTGTACGTGATACACACAACATGACAGAGTGGGTGTTTTTAAAACATAAACTATATATTTCCTAATGTCGGACTTGGCTAGATTGCTTGACAAGTGAAAATCTATTGAGAGATTTTATTGCAATTTTCTCCCGTCACTTCCTAGATGGCCCTTACGCTTGACTACGTATCTATGCACGTACATCCACATGTATATGCTTATTATTGTAGTGCGCGTGCGTGCGTGCGTGCGTGCGTGCGTGCGTGCGTGCGTGCGTGCGTGCGTGCGTGCGTGCGTGCGTGCGTGCGTGCGTGCGTGCGTGTCTGAAGTCAGAAAGTACGTTTCCTCTGGAATATTCCTGTTCGACCTAATTGATGTTTTCTTTGTCTAGCGTTTCATTAAGAGTCTATGCATATTTATAGACACACTTGATGCGTTTATTATTATCATATCTATCGCCCTGGGAGGGTGGCACCCGGGGCTGGTAGTAATGATGGGAACTCATAATTAACTGACTTTATTCCGTCACTATTGACCACAGTATATATCTACATACCGACTGAATGATGTCTGATTATTAGATTTAGTCGATGTTCGGAATCCCCTATGGACACATTTATTTACTTTTGAACCATAAAGGACAAATACGAGAAATCCAAGGCAACGGTCTCGGCAAATTCCGAATTTATTTTTTCATCTTATGACAAGTGACGTTGGTTGTGGAAACAATGTTGTTGTAAGTTGTTGATGCTTAGGATAAAAACAGCTTCCAGCAAATATAATTCCAAAATTAACATCAACCTTTTAACATCAGCCTGATCAGAAATACGTGTGTTCTATATATAAGTGTGTGATCTGGTTGATTGTAGTCTACTCTTTGATTGGTGTAGCACCATTCCCTGAACAGCCTTGGTGGTTGATGATTCCGTTGAGCCTAACGCCTTGAGCCAAAGAAGAAGAGATCATGTAGGGTTCGTATAGACTATCTGATGACTATATTTAGCTGCTTTCTTGCCTTTAAGTTTGTACGTGCGTGCGTGCGTTTATTTCATACATGCGGGTTTTGGACGAGAATATTTTCTGACAGTGGCGTTTTCTACTATAACAGTTGTCCACTAATAAAGTGCTCCAATCTCGTCTAGTGTTTGACTCTCTATGATGGCATTGCTATCGCATAGGGGCTACGATTAACACTCCTTCAAGACTACTTGGTGTGTGTGTGTTGGGAGGGGGGGGGGGTCGGAGGGGTTGTGGCTGTTAGCTAATATCACAAACCTATAGGGCAGCACCGGTCAGGGAATGCTTTAATCACTCCCATGTTACAGTACAGCTAATAAATAACATAAATTATTTCCAAAACAAAAACGGAAACATGCTAATTAGGAGGCCTTCTATTTTGAACACGGTATAAGAAATGTTCTCTTGAATATTTTGAATATAACAGGATTGGAAGACATTGTGGCCTTAGTCAGCAATGTCTTCAATTACAATTATGTTCAAAATATTAAACAGTACGTTTTAATTGGTTTTGGAAAGATTAACAATTTTTTCTGAGCTACATTGTATCGTTATGATGCAAGATAGGAGTGTGTTAAACAAGCTGAATGTCTTAAGATGGGTGTTGAGGGAAGCTCTTTATTGACTTTGCTTGGCGCTGCTCCAAGTTGCTGAGTGGCTAAGCTGTAAGCGAGTCTCTGTAATGTGTCTGCAAGTATTTTAATAGGTTTACGCGGGCGTAAGATCTTCTTTTAGCTGCAGGTAGCAGCTCTATAAACCGTCACGCCCTTCGTTCGTTCGTTCAGCCCCCCCCCCCCCTTGGGTACAGTAGGTCATAAGACCGCACGCACCTACTCCCCCCCCCACCCCCCGACCCAGCACATACCCCATCCCTTCCCCACCCCCCCGTTAGGTCCAGGTTAGGCCCTCCCCATCCCCCACGCCCAAGCATGAGGAGCAACAGAAAAGACATGGACAAGAACAGCAACAAGAGACAAAATCGAGAGACAACGAGCAATACACACACAGAGAGAGACACAAGCTAATGCACAAACCGACGTCACAAGAATTCAACAGAAACCATAAAGGCCAGGCGTGAGTCTAGACCCTAGCATTGGGAACTAGCATATAAACGCCTTAAATATTACAACACGCACGCACGCACGCACGCACGCACGCACGCACGCACGCACGCACGCACGCACGCACGCACGCACGCACGCACGCACGCACGCACGCACGCACGCACGCACGCACGCTCGCTCGCTCGCTCGCTCGCTCGTTCGTTCGTTCGTTAGTTAGTTAGTTAGTTATTTAGTTGGTTAGTTAGGTAGTTCATTAGTTAGATAGTTGGTTAGTTAGTTAGTTAGTTAGTTAGTTAGTTAGTTAGTTAGTTAGTTAGTTAGTTAGTTAGTTAGTTAGTTAGTTAGTCAGTCAGTCAGTCAGTCAGTCAGTCAGTCAGTCAGTCAGTCAGTCAGTCAGTCAGTCAGTCAGTCAGCCAGCTAGCCAGCCAGCCAGCCAGCCAGCCACTCACTCACTCACTCACTCACTCACTCACTCACTCACTCACTCACCAACCAACCAGCTAGCCAGCTAGCCAGCCAGCCAGCCAGCCAGCCAGCCAGTTAGTTAGTTAGTTAGTTCTGATCCGATTTAGCTAAAGTTTTAACACAACGAAGAAACTTGCGGTGCCAGAGGATTTCCAGATTTTGGGGGTGATCTGAAATAAAGTCCGGGAAATCCGAAATATTCCGGAACCCGCAGTTACCGAGATTCTATCGACATTGTTATATTCTTAATAAGAAGGTATTGGCTTGATTCCTGGTCCCACCTCGGCTGGTTTTATTTCAGTCTATTGTTGGTAACTTCCCAGTAGCGGATTGTAATAGGGGCAGTGGGGGCATTTGCCCCTGGCGCCAGATCTTGACCAGCCCCAATTTTTTCTATAAATACAATTTTTTAAAGTCAATAATGTGTTTCATGCAGTGTCTCTTTTTACAAACGAGAATAGCTGTCTGAACAAGATGTCCAGAGAGCTGTTTTCGTTTGTAAATAGAGAAACTGCATAACAAGATATGCTACACACTTGCCGATTTGTTATATTCTGCCGCATAAAATACCTATAGTCATGATTACTGTTATTTTTATTCTATGTTGTTTCAGTATTATTGTTATTAAAGAGGTTTTATTTGTTTTGAGACTGTTCTGATGTTTTAGGAGTCAGATGGTTCTTTATTGTATTACAGTTTAATGTTATTTGTTATCTTCTTGATGCTCTCAGATGGCACCACCAGCAGTTCCAGAGGTAAATATGGCCCCTTCAGCTAGCTGTTAAATTATTAAATTTTTAGCTATTTAATTTCATATTTTTGTTCATTCACTTTTTTATCCAGTCTACGTTTTCGAAACTAAATAGCTAAAAAAATTGGGTGAACCAAAAAGAAAGAAATTAAATGGCTAAAATGAATAATTTAACAACCAGCTGATGGTTCATATTTACATCTGGAAATGCAGGAGATGCCATCTGCGAGCATCTAGATTTCACAATTTTCCAGGGGAGAACGCGCGTACACCCCACCCCCTTTGGGTTTGCCTTTCGCTTCCACCAACTCCACAAATATTTTTCACCTCCCGCCCCGGCCATGGCAAGGCTTAATCCGGCACTGTAACTTCCCCAGCTTTTACGCTGGTACCCATTTATACTCCTGGATGGAGAGGCAAGGATTGAAGGCGATTGCCCATGTTTCCAACAATGCCGCGATAGCGCACGGCTTGAGTCGTGAGTCCTGAGTGCTAGCGACCGTTTAAAAAAAATTTCAATAACTCTAATGGAGCCATCATTTTACGAACACGGGTTGATGTATTTATGTGGAATCCCAATGTTCTGGTAAAAAAAACCCACCCTAAAACACAATAGCAACAACTTTCAGCAACATAGGTTCCAAAATAGACACTTTTGACCTTACTGCGGGCCGACTGAAAAAATATATATAAAACTACGAGGGTATGGAAAAATTTGCCCTTGTTTTCCTTGTTTTCACCAGAAATGATAAGACTATATATGCCCCAAAACGCGTAGGTTAAGACTACTGCACCACAATCAGTTTGCCTCAGAACATTAAATACCGTAGTCAATGTCTAGTATTTAGCGACCACCTGTCATTAATGGCCACCTGTCACTAGTGAACACCGGTCATTAGTGACCACCTGTCTTTAGTGACCATACTATGTCCGTTGTAAACAGGTTTGACTGTAGTACGGTGTTTATGTTGATTTGCCGAATCTTTTTATGTTGGGCATTTAAGCGTTTTATCATCTTTTATTTCAGAGTTAGTCTTGCCCACCCCCAAGTGACGGCCATTTACAGACCTACTAAGGACACTTGGTTCCTACCCGGCCAGTGTCCGTAACTCCGAAGCGGGGTCAGAATAACCGTCTAATTAGGGGCCGGTGCGTACAGCGCCAGGCGGACAGCGCCATCAATAGTGGCCGTGTGTACTAATTGTGTTGTCAAGAAAATCGTTGAGAAAATTGAAATAATGCTAAGATTAATTTAATTCAATTTAATTAATTTCTATCTAGGTCACGCCCATTTGTAGCTAAGCTCCGCCCATGCTTTGCGCGTGTTTGGATCGATTTATATATACTCGGTGTATTATTGTTATTTGGTTATTTATATGTACTTGGTGTATATTATATACACTTGGTGTACCCCGAATTTCCGGAATCCCAATTTCAATGTAAATACGGTTGAGTATTTTGAAACTAATTTAACTAGGTGCTGTTACTGCCTATGGCAGCAACAGCGCCCAGTCAAATTAGTATCAAAATATTCAACGGATTGTTTGATAAATAGTAAATCCTTCAAGGACATAGCCTACAATATCGCTCACTTGGCGGACGATTCCAGTTTCACGACGAAATATTATCCGTCAATTATGATTGCTACGTTAGCCTAAATCTGACGTAATTGATTATGACTTCATATTCTTGAGCGACAGATCTGATTTATCCATTACCAATACTAATCAACAATAACTGTTGTCCGTGGCTGAAAGCAAAAACTTTTTTCAGCCGCAATCAATTTTCTTCAACCTTCGCATTGTGTCTTGCCCGTTGCGATCGTCCTAAGTTATTGGTTTGATTGGCGTCTATCAAGTCCCTGATTCCAGGTCCCACTCGAACTATATCTAGGCTGGATTATATCTCAGTGATTTATTGGTAATCTCCCCATATTTAGACCGGTACTCATTTATACTCCTCCGTGGAGAAAGGCAACGAGGAGTAAAGGCGATTGCCTATGCCCCCACCAAGATTGTTCGCCAGACACCTGGTTGCTTGAGAGTCTGGCGAGATCTGAACTCCCCCAGGCTGGCCTAAGCTCATTCGTTTTTGCGTCCGTATGGTCCTCGTCTCCTTGACTACGTTCTTTTAAATCTGACAGCGAAACACTTAGCAAGAGCAAAGAAGTTGATTCATCGACTATAAAGCTCCATTTACGACAAAATTCCGCTTTGTGTTCATTGTCTCTGTAACCTTGAAACTGCCTACAAAGGCACAATCACAATTATGACTCTTATGACCATGTCAACTGTGGCCGTAGTTAAACTGCTTGGTAAAGACGGAACGTGAAGCGCACGTTTAATTGCTAGTAATACGGATCTGGTATCTATTGAAACAGCCATGATATCGCAGTGGTCTAAGCTCGAAGCAATTCCGTCTGAAAACTACGACACACATATAATATGAGTTCAACCGTGATATTACAAAGACTTGGTCGACGATCTTATTGCATAAAAGAACGATATCTTATAATAGCGAAAGGATTCTTTAAAGACTTAGCTTAGAGTCTATACACCTTTCGTGAAAAGATAAAATACTGAGCGAGGTGGTTTGGTACGAACATACGATGCCGTCTAAGCTGGCATAAAGAGAAAGCTAGCTAAGCGTCCTTGGGACAACTTTGAGGAATTCTTTCACGACGATTTAACCCTGCCTTTAACACTCGCAGAACGGATATAGCAAATTCTTTCTGATGTAAGGAATTCTCTGTTGAATATTTTGAAACTAATCTGACATGAAACTGTTGCTGCCTATGGCAGCAACCGTTTCAAGTCAAATTAGTTTTAAAATATTCAACAATGTTCCTATATAGTCGTTTTGAAATTAAGACATTGGAATTTTTAACATTAAAGGGTTAAAATATTTAACCATTTCTCCACTCAATAAACAATTTACATTTCATAGGGAGTTCTAGATTTAGTACTAACTGAATTCATGTTGAGAAAAAGATGTTGTTATACGCTGTTGTTATCCGTGACAACCACATATTTTCAGCAACATCATTTGCAAAATAAACCCTACTCTAGGATCATATAACTATCCAAATTGACCAACGCAGAAACACTTACAATGATTAAAATAGCTTTTGTCGTTAAATTGGAAATGCCTTTTTACACAGTACATCAAAGTCCTAGTAATCCGGAATATGTTGTTCGGAATACAACTAGATTAGTACTTAGCTCTCTTTACAAGAAACCTAAGATAGACATTAATCAGAGAACGGAAATAAAAAAATCAAACCAGATGTCATTCGTAGTTTAAAACCTTAAGCAAACACTGGCATTCGCTGACCGCACCAGGAGGAAATTAATACTGACCAACGTACAGAAACAAATAGGATTCTGCTAAGCCTTTGATCGATATAAAGAAGGACGTTCTTGCATGGTCATCAAACATATTCCGTCAACTGAATTGTATTAAGAACTAAGGAAATCGCTTAGGACACATGTGCTCGTATATCTTTATTATATGAAGCTAGCATTTATGGTAAGTGAATTGGAAAAATAGAACTAACTTACAGTACAGGGCCCGTATTCATGGCGCGTACTTAGCGCCTAAGAAGACGTTCTTAGCGCTAAGAACGACGTCTTAGTAAAAATCCGTATTCATGGCTCATCACAGGAACCTACGTAGTACAAGCAACACTAAGTAAATTCAACCAAAACATTGTGAACCCCACATGCCGTCTCTGTCAGTTGAGTTCTGAAGATTATCAACACTTCTTGCTACACTGTGATGCACTCCATCAGCATAGAAATCAATATTTACCACTACTCAAGAAAACCATCATCGACCACCTTGGCGAGAATTCCTGGAAATATATCTCCAGTATAGAAGATCACCTCGTAAAACTTATTATCGACTGTACAAGTCTAGTCAGGGCTGGATTATTACCTAACAACTTCTCATTATTATGTGAATTGGAATGTATAACTAGAAAACTATGTTACAACCTGCATTGCGGTAGAAGCTTCCTCTTTAACCAGCTTCCACAACAACATTAATCAACAGTAACTGCTGTTAACTAATATCCTGAATCAGAACTGTATTTATATATAATTGTCCAGGCACTCTGGTGCTGAACAGTGGTTGTGTTATTATTATTGAACTGTATTCGGACAACATAGTTAGCTAATCTATAATTGCGGACTAAAATTACAATTATATAAGGATCATAAATCAAACTGTAGTTTACGTAACCACACATGTGGGTGCTCCTATCAAGAGGAGGGGTATACGAACAACAACAACATGGCGTGTTCTTAGGCCTAAGAACGTTATTAAATCTTTCTTAATTTACAACAGGTACCCCCATGGTGTAAATCCACTAAGAAAGTTCTTAGTGAAAATATCTTCTTGTCTTGTGTATGTTCAGCTACTCTACGCTACCCACACTAATTATATTTATATTTCCAATTATTTGAAACAAATATAGATTGGATACATGTATTATATATACTTGAAAGCAGAATGCGTTTGTCTTTTCTTACCATTACGGCGTTAAATTGTGACGTCATACTGCGGTGACAATCTACATGCGCAGTGCGACCCAGAATTCATTTAGTGTTGAAATATTGAAGACTAGTTATGACGTCAAGCACTTCTTTAATTTGTTTATTGGGCAAAGCGCGCAAAATTATGCTTTCGTATAATTTAAATAAAAGAAGATATATTGTTTGCATATTTTCGAATACTTTAACAGTAAATTTCGCAACGGAAAGTAATTTGTTCAATTTCTCATGAGAAACGTCATTGTATGAATGATCGTTGTGGTATGATGTCATCGCGTGAATAATATTTTGTTGTCGATGATTCAACCGCTCCTGTACACCATCATATCAATGAGATACAATTTAGAGGAACATTATAGAGGCTGTTAAACTATAGAGATACGCATGAGCTAGTGTGTGCGCGTGCGTGAATACATGTGTGTTTGCGTGCACGTGGACATGAAGATGTAGGCCGCGTGTATGTCTTTACATGTTTATAGGCTATGTGTTTACCTACAGTACAGCTCATAACTTTATAGATAACATGCATGTTTCCAAGGCAAAAAGAAAATATGTAGTTGTTAGTAAGAGTTGCTCTGTCGAATATTTTGAACATGCGTTCTTACCCAATTATGTTCAAGATAGATTTAGCATTAGGCCTGCATTTTATTTTGCTTTGGAAATATTCTAAGTTATTTCTGAGCTGTAGTGTGCAAGTGTAATATGTACGTGTAACTAGTTCCCAATCCATATGGATATAATTGCCTACGCACACGCACGCACACCCACGCACACGTAATTGCATATAGGCCTATTGGACTAGGCCCCCATGTGCATGAGTGTCACTGTCGGCTAAGTTAGCACATGGAAATTGAAGCCGCACGTTGCCAGTGCGTCAATAAAATAAAAATACATACTGCCAGAGCCGTGCTGGAGTCAGAGTACAATAGGCGTAAAAGCCTAGGATTGATTGTGACAGATGCATCCACAGATAGTCCCATATGAATCGTCAGTGTGTCAGTATATCAGACATGTGAAAACTGGTCGGCCAATCCTTGACTTCCTAGTCTTGGTGCGGTGGTCCAGTGGAAAGATGCCTGGTTGCTGATGCTATGCGGAGTTGCAGAATGGCGGTTCGATCCCCCTACCGGGAGATGGTGATCAACAAATTAAACTAATGGGTGCATCACTGTCGGCTAAGTTAGCACATGGAAATTGAAGCCGCACGTTGCCAGTGCGTCAATAAAATAAAAATACACATATATATGCAGAATGGCGGTTCGATCCCCCGACCGGTGGTCCAGTGGAAAGATGCCTGGTTGCTGATGCTATGCGGAGTTGCAGAATGGCGGTTCGATCCCCCGACCGGGAGATGGTGATCAACAAATTAAACTAATGGGTGCATCACTGTCGGCTAAGTTAGCACATGGAAATTGAAGCCGCACGTTGCCAGTGCGTCAATAAAATAAAAAATACATATACTGCCAGAGCCGTGCTGGAGTCAGAGTACAATAGGCATAAAAGCCTAGGATTGAATTGTGGCGGGTGCATCCACAGATAGTCCCATATGAATCGT
Source organism: Chaetoderma sp. LZ-2023a (assembly GCA_034401795.1). Lineage (NCBI taxonomy): Eukaryota > Metazoa > Mollusca > Caudofoveata > Chaetodermatida > Chaetodermatidae > Chaetoderma > Chaetoderma sp. LZ-2023a. The sequence continues at coordinate 34,440,076 of CM067367.1, read as the reverse complement.
CAGTGTGTCAGTATATCAGACATGTGAAAACTGGTCGGCCAATCCTTGACTTTTTAGTCTTGGTGCGGTGGTCCAGTGGAAAGATGCCTGGTTGCTGATGCTATGCGGAGTTGCAGAATGGCGGTTCGATCCCCCGACCGGGAGATGGTGATCAACAAATTAAACTAATGGGTGCATCACTGTCGGCTAAGTTAGCA